>JASDQU010310169.1:35335-49379 GCA_032191745.1 Picea mariana
AACACTTCTTTAGTTTCATTACTGAGATTTCTCGGATAGTAACTACCCGGGGAATTCCTTGGACTACTCTCTGGTTTCCTTCCTCAACCAAGAAAGTGAATGCCTTGTTATGATAGTCTAATATGGCATGGTGTTGGTCCAACCAATCCATACCAATTAGGAAATCATATGATCCCAAAGGAAAGATGTTTAAATCTGCCTTGGTACTCAATCCTTTCATGTCCACTGGACATGATCCAACCAACTCAAAAACCTTTCTCTTGGCTCATGTATCCAGCTGCACCAACCAATATTTCCCATTCTTTATTCTTGGTAATTGAAATATTTCCACTACCTTTTACCTGATTCAATTAAAATAGTAAAGGCATGGTTATTGATCATACCTTCAAATTCAATCATGTGTGATTGAAACTCATCTTGCTTGTGGTCCAAGGCTGCATAGATCCTTGTTACTCTTATGTCCATGTCCTCCACTGTTTCTGCTTGCTTAACATTGTGAACAACTCTCACCTTGTCCTTTCTATGAGGGAAATATCTATACTTATGATCTTCTTTACATCCCCAACATTACATAGGTGTATGCCTTGTCCTTTTCCCACCTACTTCATCCATCCCGAGCTCTCTCAAAATTGGCTGTCCTTGAGGACTATTTCTGAAAAATGGTGGCATGTTCCCTTTCTGCCTCTGCTCCCTCTTAAATTTCCTCTTGTCTTCCCAAGATTTTTGGGAAGTAGGCTTTCATTTTTTCTAATCATATAAGCATTTTACTCTCCTTATAGTTTCTTCTAGAGTATTCAGATCATCATATTGGATTTTATCACTAATGAAAGATGGCAGCCCACTCAGATATCTCTAGATCTTAACAGCTCTAGAAATATCTTTTCATATTCATCTATTGTCATGCTGCCTAATTTAATTTCAATGAACTCTTTCATCTTTCTATCATAGTATCTCTTGGTTAAGTACTTATTTTCAAAATGTCTCTTGAATTCCTTCCATGTAACATTATTCTCTTTGATGTGTTGCACTTGCACAAGCTGATCCCACCACATGGATGCCTTTCCTTTCAAATGATAGATTGCAATTCTTCCCTCTACATGAGAGGAATAATTATGCAATTGGAAATATTTCCTCATGCCAAGTAGTGATGTCTTGGCATATTCATATTTCTAGTGCCCTCCATCAAAATTAGGAGGTTTGATCTTATTCATTTCACCCTTCAGTTCATCCATTTCAGATCTCCTATGATTTCTGGTAGGAGATGGACTTGAACTGTTGTTTGGACTCCTTTTGGAATGCCTTTAGGAGTGTTGGTGATGTCTTCTACCACTCCTTGATCTTCCTTTCTTCTCAGGGGTCCCTTGACTTCTTGATTTGTTGGAGCCACTCTCCTTATCCAATTTCCTTTCAACTATTTCTAGGCTCTGCATTAACTTCATAATGAATTCTTCATGTTGTTCCTTGGCTCTCTTAAGCCTTTCATTATCTGCCTGGTGAATTTGGACATCTTTTTGCAAATTTTTAATAATTTTCGTCATGCCCACATCTTTATTTATTTCTTATCCATGCCCATTGGAGTTTGTTCCTTCAACTCCCAAATGGACATCCATTCCTCTAGATTCATTCTCTGAACTGTAAGCCTCTTGTGCCTCCTCCATTTCTCTGCACTATGTGACAATTCTATTTGGTTTTGATAATTGTTAACTCTTCAAAATGTGTAGTCAACCAAATTTTTTTTAGGCTATTAGACTTAATAATTTTCCAGAATAACATAAACCAATCTGGTTCAAAAAAATAATATCTAACTCCATTTTGTACGGATCTTGGTCGATCAAGAACCCCTCGGCTTCTATCTCTAAGCCCTTATTTATTCTGCAACAATTTTCAGGCTCCAACCCCTTTTCCTTCAACCCTTAATTAACATGTGACCAAGAAAAGAACGTGTCTGCATGCATCAAATATTACAAGAAAAATGACTTCCTTCATGAGGATGTTATGATGAAATTTCTCAACATGAGTTTGAAAGAGCCTACACAAATGTAGTATGAAAGCCTTGGAAAAGGTATGTTTTTCGTCTTTTGCAAAGTTTTTGGAAGCATTTTGTGCAAGTTGGGATTATGATTCAATAGGATGGATGCCCCTAGCCTAGGATTCTCCACAAAAAACTACTAATCTAACATCTATACAAGTGGAACTAACAAACTGCTAGAAACATGGAGCATGTTGGCAGCAACTCTAACAAGATATAAATGACATGATTTGTTGTTTCTTCGACACATCTCCACCAGTGCCATGTGTCCACCAAACCTTTGTGTTGAGCTCCATCTACCACCTGGTGATCATTTGTTCCCTCCAAATCATCAAAGCTCAGAAGAGACAACGAATTCAAAATTGTTGACTGTAACATCCAGTTCGTAGCATCTTTTCGTAGCGTAACATCCAGTTCGTAGCATCTTTTCGTAGCGTAACATCCAGTTCGTAGCATCTTTTTGTAGCGCCCGCCTATGTAAAACTATTATGCATCAAATTTCGTAGCAAATTTTGTAGCTCCCACCTATAAAAAAATTCTACAACAACATTTTGTAGCGAACTACCACTTTATGTCTGGCTAGGTGATTCTGTAGTGCTTTCGGTAGTGAATCTATAGAACAGTCTGTGTGGATGATTTTGTAGCGTCAGGCGCTACAAAATGCTCTATGTTTTTCTGTGTCATGCAATGAACCTAAGAAAACCCAAAAATTCATAGCAAAAGGATTATAAGCCTGTAGATTCCTCCAGTAGGTGAAATTATAACACTTCCCTCAAAACTTCAAGCTACAAAAGCTAATCATCATCAAAAATGGGTCTCTCATCCTTTCCATTTCATCTTCTCAATATGGCACTTCTCCTTGTTGCAGGAGCACTTCTCTATGTTGTAGCAACATTTCTTTCCATTGCAGGGGAACTTCTTTTTGTTGCAGCAACATTTATTTCTATTGCAAGGGAACTTTTCTCTATTGCATCTTTGGCTAGTACGTTGAGATTCCTCCGGGCTAGATCATCCTTGAAGGGTTGCAACTCCTCTTTGAGCTTTCTTTTCTAGGACTGTAAGATTATATTCTACCAGTACAAAGTCTAAATTTTCCTATGGAGGGGAAAGAATCTTCTTGTTGTAAACCTTGCCATATCAAGGGTCTCATTGTACATGTTCATGAGTTCACTCATCTTCCTCATCTCAGTCAATCTTTCTCCCTTCAAACATGCAATTTCCTTCCTTGCATACCTGATTTTTCTTATCAATCTCTTGAAGGTGATATTATCAGGGGGATTGATGATGTTTATGACTTCAAAAGGATTCTCAGCAATTTCACCTTCAAGAGATTGATCAGACAACTCAGGGATGAAAGGAAGGAAATTGCCCGTTTGAAGGGAGAAAGATTGACTGAAAGGAGGAAGATGACTGAACTCATGGACATGTATAATGAGACCCTTGATCTGGCTAGGTTTACAACAAGAATATGCTTTCCCCTCCATAGGCAACTTCTGAATTTGTACATGCATAATAGAAGCTTACAGTCCCAGAAAATAAATCTCAAAGAGGATTTGCAACCCTTCAAGGTTTATCTAGCCTAGAGGAATCTCAATGTACTAGCCCAAGCTGCAATAGAGAGAAGTGCCCCTGCAATAGAAATAAATGTTGTTGCAAGAGAGAGAAGTTCCCCTGCAATAGAAAGAAATGTTGTTGCAATAGAGAGACTTGCTCCTGCAACAAGGAGAAGTGTCAGATTTATAAGATAAAATGGAAAGGATGACAGACCCATTTTTTATGATGATCAGCTTTTGCATCTTGAAGTTTTGAGGGAAGTGTTATAATTTCACCTACTGGAGGCATCTACAGGATTATAATCCTTATGCTATGACTTTTTGGGTTTTTTGAGGTTCATTACATGACACAGAAAAACATAGAGCATTTCGTAGTGCCTAGCGCTACGAAATCATCCACATAGATTGTTTTGCAGATTCACTATCGAAAGCGTTGTGGAATCACCTAGTCAGACATAAAGTGGTAGTTCTCTATGAAAATTTGTTGCAGAACAGTTTTACAGGTGGGATCTATGAAATATGCTACCGAATGCGCTATGGAATTTGCTGCAAAACAATTTTACATAGGCGGGTGCTACAGAATTTGCTACTAGTTGCACTACAAAAAGATGCTACGAACTGGTTGTTACAGTCAGCAGTTTTGAATTCGTTGTCTCTTCTTAGCTTTGATGATTTGGAGGGAACCAATGATCACTAGGTCGAAGATGGAGCTCAACACAAAGGTTTGGTGGGCACATGTCACTAGTGGAGATGCACCCAAGCAACAACAAATCATGGCATTTATATCTTGTTAGAGTTGTTGCCAACATGATCCGTGTTTCTAGCAGTATGCTAGTTTCCACTTGTATAGATGTTAGATTAGTAGTTTTTTGTAGAGAATCCTAGGCTAGAAAGGCCAGCTCGCATACCAAGATGTGGTTTTATTGTTTAGACTATAAATACATCAGAAGAATGTTATGTTGAGGTTCAAATGGTTGAGCAGAGCTCCCTATTTTGTAATATTTTGACTAAACAGAGCCATACTCTAGTTTATGTATGAGATCTAAGATATTTTGATTAATAGAAGTCAACCTCTTTTCATTATCTTGATTCTTATTACTCTGAATGCTCATTATTGGATGATCCTTATGAGCTTTTATAGCTTTGTTATAATGGATGTTTGATTATGATGTTGTTGTAAATGTTTTCATTGTTTTTAATTTAGTTCAAGGAGTTCTTGTGACTGAGTTTTTCTTCACCTACCTGCCAGAAGGCCTAATTCTCATAGAAGACCTATCCATATTCCTCACCAAGTCTTCCATCTACTCACATTTATCCTTAAACCACTTACTAAAGTTAACCAAAACCTCATTTGGTTATGCATACTAGCTTAGATTTTCTGTGTTAAAACATTGGTATGATGAGTTTTGTCCATTTGACCTTCTATCATTAATCTACATTTACAAACCTATTTGATGGGTGTTGGGATTATCCTCTTGCAATATGAGGGTGACTCTCAATGCTAAATGCAACAAGTATACACCTATCCAATGGAATGTACAAGCCAGAGATGGTGGTTGAGAAACATGTCAATAGAAAGAGAAAAAGAAAGGGTCAAAATACAACTCGTCATCGCATTGACCTCTTAAAATTAGTTGATGTTGACATACTTGTTTATGACTTCAATTTGACAAAGAGAGGAATTATTCGCTCCAAGATAACATATATTATCAAGAGGTTGTGCCACAAGAAATAAATGCAAGATGGGAGTCTGTTGAACCTAGTTGTAGATCTAAAGGGCATTTGACATCTGAAATGTTGGGCATGCATTTAGACTCAGATGGTGCATTCATCGAAAATAGAGAAGAGTATGGATCATCTACATCTTCATTCAAACATCCATCTGAAGACAATGTAGACTTTGATGGTATTTCACAAACCATGAGTCAATCTGAATAAGTGTATGAAACATTTTATGCATTTTTTATCCATATGATGTTTGTATGGTAACTAGAAATGAGCATTGAACTTACATATGATCTTACATGAAGTTATGAATATTTTGTTATGTTTTATGAATGATATGTTTTTTATTATGAATAATATAATAAAATTTCTTAGCTTATATGTTTTGAATATGAACAATATAACAATACTTTTAAGAAATTAATTATGTTTCATTCAATGTAACGTGTATTTACTTTTTTATTATTATAAGTAAAAAAATTATTAAAAAGTGATGTTGAATTTTTAAAGTATATTGTGATATTTTCATGGCATTATATATTACCTTGTGCTTTGTGTGATAATAAGATTTAAAAAGTGAACATTTAAGGGTTGATTTTATGATTTTGTTTACAGTAATGATGAGTTCTTTTACCACATTATAAAAATGTGTCATTTTCATACCCCAATTTTAGAATGGATGCTTCTGGTAGTAGTACTTTTCAATTTGATGGTTGATTTTGAGGTTTTTGTTTTAAGGGTACCAAGTGATAAAAATACGATTTCAAATGATCTCAATTTTTAACGTTTTGAAAAGAAAAAAAATCAAAAACATCTTTTTTTTTAGGTGTTGATTTTAAGGTTTTTCTAAGCTATTGTTTGATATTTGAAGGCCATGTTTGAAAAAGGTTGTAATTTTTACCATGTTTAAAAAAATGGTGCTGCCGATAGCACCACTTTTTTATTTGGGGGTTGATTTTGATGTTTTTTATGCAAACATATGTGTTTTTTGGGCCAGAGTTCTCGTTTTGAGGTCACAGTTCTCATTAAGTCAGTAACTATGTTTTACTTCTCCTAGTATTCCTTTATGCAACAAATTATTCCAAAACAATTATGATGGGATTAGTAGGGTTTTATGCATGTATACTCCCCAAAATATTAACAAATTAACCTTGTAACCCAGAAAAGAAGCAATAACAAGAGAGATTCCTTACCTATTCCAAGTATTAACAAGATAAACTCCTTTAAACCAAGAAAAATCCACCATAAAAGAAAGAAATAGCCTCCAAGAAATATTGTGTCTTACTTCTTATCCAATAGCCAAAGAAAACCATAGCAAGAGATAGTACCAAGAGAGATAGATAAAATTTCCCAAGTAGGGCACAAATTTCAGCCAAGTAGTCTTCTCAGAATGGGAGAGATATGTTAAATTGACAAGAGTTTGATCTATATTTATACAAATCCTCCTAAAATTGTTTTTTCACTTAATTTTAGGGTGGCCACAAAGTAAGGGTTCAACAACCCTTACTTTACCCATTTACATTATCAAATTCAAATTTAACTTTAAAAAATGTAATTAAGAAACCCTAATGTGACGTGATCCCTCTTCTAGGGTGACATTTTGGCACTTTTTACAAGTCGTTGGAGTTGAGGATGGAATTCGTTGGGCCTTCTAGGGCCCCCCTCTCATTTTCTAAGGTTTCCTCCTTCAATACATTCTTCCTCCCGTCAAAAATTTCCAAGTGTCCATCATCAATAACTCCACCACCAAAACCCTAGCCCTAGGGTGACGTCAAGCTCCTCAAGTGTGATGTTTTGACCTTAAGAGAAAAATGTTGGGATGGAAATGGGATAGTATATATCCTCCAAGGTGTCTCTCGGGCCTCCAAAGTCTACTATCATCATCCATTGTGTGGGCCATGGTATCCATCATGTGGGCTTCAAGCCCCAAGGAAGCCCAATCTAGGTTTGTTCTTCCAAATTTTTCCACCAAGCAAGGTCCTACAAAGACAATGAATAGGCCCTCCAAGGATCTCAATTAAAATGAATCATGATAAGTAAATCAATTCAATAAAATATCCTTATAATAATTTGCATGAAAAACCACCTTATCAAACTAAACAAGTTCTCAAATACCCTATGCAATTTTCCAAGTTTAGGTATGGGAGATTTGACAATATGACCTAATGGGTGAATCATACCTCAAGTCTAGGAGTGTTTCCCAAGTGGACCCCTCTATAAGGAATGTGGAGAGGATTATATGGATGGGGGAAATACCTTTGGGCATGGGGTTCATGACATACAAGGGATCGTAGTGTCTCATTTATGGGTGCCTTTGTAGAGGGTGTGTTGCACCTTGGTTTTCAATGCATCCATTTTCCAAGTCCATTTATTTCCATTAATTAATTAAGGTCAAAACACTTGGTACTCCCTATGGTTAATAAATTATCTTGGGGGTAGTACCAAAGAGTCACTTTATATTGTGTGTTTTCTTTTGCAGGTATTGATTTTTTAGGAGAAGCATTTCATTACTCTCAAGACATATTTGGGAGATCATCTGGAAGGTTCACAATTAGGATTTTATCTTTTTCCAGCTACATTCCCTTTGGCCCTTCATCCCTTCTTCCCATGAAATGAGCGACAATCCCTTCTTGGGTTAGTACACCTAAAAATCCCAAAATATAAGGGGATGAGGGGATGAAGTATGGAAAGTGGAAAGTATGGTTAGGAATGGTGCGATGACTTTTCAAGGGGACCTCCCAGTAGAAAACCTATCCCTAAGGGTGACCACTTACTAGGGAACAATGTCAACCACCAAGGTGAAACAAGGAAAAGAGCATAATTTCCAAGCAAACATTACATAATCAAAAGCAATTTAAAATGAAACAAACTTAGATGCCCAAAATATTGAAATGAAACTCACCATAATACATGGACTGTATCTCATGAAGCAAGACCCAATGTCTTCCGGAAACAATCTGATTTGGTGGATACCCTCATGATGAACTTGAGATCGGTGGTGGTGAAGCATGCCTCTATATGTGCAAGTGGACATTGTTGGTCAATTTGTCTCTTGGTACTCCATGTCTGCAACCTGAGGGCCTCGAGACATCATATCCTTATTTATACCTAGGAATTGGGGATAAAAGGAAGCATTAAAAGTAATCAATCAGATCAGTCTTGCTCAGCATAATGTGTCATATTTGAGCCATTCGTTGTAAATCAAAATAATTTCTCTACCATGTCTTTTAGTAAATAAGAGTTATTACCTATGACAAATGAAACTTTATATGGACCTAGACATAACTTCTAAAACTTGTATTTTTTTCCCTTTTCAACGTGAGCAACATCCCAAAGTAGTACTTTGTCATTAACCTTGAAAATTGTAGATTCGGCTTTTTTATCAAAATATATTTTAACCATTTGCTGCATTTTTCTTAAATTTTCTAAAGCATGCTTTCTTTGTTCCTCTAGGGAAAGAAAAGTATTAATTCTTTGGGAAATATCTAATGAATTTAATTCTTCATCCTATAATGCCAATCTAAGTGAGACAAGTTCCAAGTCTACAAGCATGATGGATTCCCAGACATGTAACAGATGGAATGGGGTACATCAAGTGCTAGACTTGGTGGTGGTTCTATATACCCAAAGATAATATATAAGTAGTGTGTGTCATTGACGAGGTTTATCATCTATTATTCTCTTCAAAATTTTGATTATATTTTTATTAGTAGACTCATCCTGCCCATTTCCTTGTGGACAATAAGTAGAAAAAGTGAAGTGTTTCACACCAAATTTGCTAAGAAATTTAGTGAATTTATAAGAAATAAAAGTTATACCATTATCTGACACAATTTCAAGAGGAAGACCAAAACGAGAGGAAAAGTTTGATTCAAGAAAAGACATAGCATGTTCATCATGTGCATGTTTAAGTGGTACAGATTTAGTCCATTTGGTGAAGTAGTCTATAGTTGTAATATGAAAATGTGTTCTACAGAAGATGAAGGATTTATGGAACCAATAAAATCTAAACCCCATTTAGCAAATTGAAAATTAGGAAGAACAAGTTGTAGAGGCATAACAGAGAATTTTCCTCTACTAGCGAGTTTTTGTCACTTGTCACATGCTTTTGTAAACTTCAAAGAATCATGAAAAATAAAAGGCCAATAATATATTGTTCTTAAAAATTTTGAAGGCATCGGCCTTTGCTGCAAATGACCACTATTATGAATTTTTTAATCTGTTGATCCATGTATCTATTTTAATATTTTATGGGTTGCAACATCATCAATACATTGCAATAATAATCCATTAGCAGATCTATGTAAAAGAGAATTTCCCAAAATCATATATTTGGAGGTTTCAAGGTGTAGCCTCTTTCGTTGATGAGATTCCAAGCAATCAAGACAATTTTTTTTATATTGTAAGTAATATATTATGTCCTTATACCATGGGTGTTCAGCAAGATCAAGATTTTGATTTTCAATAAAGAAAAGTCTTGACAAAGCATTCTCATCATTTTCAGAAGAATCAGTTGGTTCGAGATGTTGAGCCAAGTGGAGTGCTAAGTCACATCCCTTAATTGTATTACAAGTAGTAATCGTCAAATCATGTTCTTGAATCTTCACAAGCCAATGTGAAAGCTTTCCAAAAATGAGATTTTGTGAAAGAAAAAACTTGACAGCATGTAAAGGTACTTTTACCAGTGTATGCTTTCCAAGGATGAAGTGGAAACATTTTTCTATAGCCTTAATAAGAGTGAAAGTGTGTTTTTCAATAAAAGAGTACTCAATTTCATCATCAGATAAGCTCTAACTCATGTAGGCTACATGTTGTTCATTATTTTGATCATGTTTTTGCAGAAGGACAACAAAAACTACCTCTTTTGTTGAGTTCATATAGATTATAAATTCTTTGTTGAAATCCAGCTTCACCAAAACTGGAGATGAATTGATTTCCTTCTTAACTCCTACAAAATCCTTTACGACTTCTTCCATCCAAGAGAAATATTGATCATGTTCCAGTATGTTATGAATAAGTTTAACCATCATAGTGAAATTAGGAACAAATATTCTAACAAAATTTATCCTACCCATGAAATATTGGATTTCCTTTTTAGATGTGGGTGTGGGAAGATTTAATATTGCGGTAACCCTCTCAGGATCTATGTTGATCCCTGAAAAATAAACAATGTGACCAAGGAGCTTACCTTGAATAACGCAAAAGACATATTTTGTAAGATTTAAAGACATACCAAATTTTCTACATCTTAAAAAGACTTGCTTAAGGTGATCAAAGTGATTTGATCGTTTTTTTGAATAAAAAGTTAAACCATCAATATTTACTTGGGAAATATTACCGATGAGATCATCGAAAGTTATTTGCATAGCTATTTGAAATTTGGCACCTGCATTAAATAACCCAAAAGGCATACATTCGTAAGAAAACTTTCCCCAACAAGTAGTAAATGTGGTTTTGTATTTATTTGTCCTCTTAAATATTAATTGGTTATAACCAGAGAAACCATCGAGCAAGGACATCATCTGAGATCCAGCAACTTGTGGAAAAATTAATTCCATATTAGGGAGGGGAAAGTTATCTTTGACACTGGCTCTATTCAGTGCACGGAAATCCATAGATAATCTGATTTCTCCAATCTTCTTTCTTACAGGAAGATTATATACCCATTCTGAATATTTGACTAGAAAGATAATATGAGCATTCAATAATTTTTCCACTTCCTTTCTTATGGTAACCTCAAGCGTAGGATTAATAGGTCTTTGTTTCTTCCTAACTGGTTTTTTTTCTTCCTTGATTGGAATAGCATGTTGGATAGTACTAGGATCAAAACAAAGAATATCCTCGTAGGAACAGGCAAAAACATCCTTAAATTCATGTAATAAATCCATGAATTTATCATTTTCTTCTTCATAACATTGAGCTCCAACTTTTAAAACCTTTGGTTTTTCAAGAGTTTCAATGTTCAAGGGAATCAGATCCCCTATTTTTCACTTTGACTCTGCTTCCTTTTTATTATTATGGTTTCCAACATCACTAATTGAGAATGAGCTCTTGAGAGGAGTCGAGCCTTTAGGAAATTTATTATCTTCAAAAGAAATTATCTCCTTAGGCTTATAAATCTCATTTTGCAAGAAATCATAAATGCTTTCATCATTAGGGAAAACTTGCCAAGATTCCACATTGTTAGGAATATGAGGTCTATATAAGGACAAGAATGTGCAATCATATCTTTGGGGAAGTAAATATATTGTAGGACAAGTTGCAAAAACAACTAACGTATCAACAATAGAATTCAACTCCCTTTTGATATGAGTGATGTTAAAAGACAATGGATTTTGGAGTAATTCACATACAGCTTGGGTGTACCTCTTCAGTAACTTGTTAGTAGAAGTATAGATATTCCTCACCAGATTGAAAACAAGTTTTGAGTCTCTAAAAACAATACAATGACCATAGTCTAAATTATAATCAGTTTCAACACCTAACTGTAAGGCTTCAAATTCAATTACATTATTTGTATAGGCAAATTCAAGTCTATATGAAAAATTATGAATTTTACCTATAGGAGGATATAAAACAATGCTCGCCCCATTACCTTCATTTGAACATGCACCATAAAAGTACATATGCCACAGACCATCTTCATAATCATAGGGTTGTTCATGAGAAGTGTCATCTTCATCAGTGAAAATTGAATAAACACCCATATCTTCCTCAATAAAATTTACATTAACTTGAGGAAATTTTTCAATGTATGGTGAAATATGTCCTTCGCTTACTACAATTATATTCTTCCCATTTCTTGGAAAAGACAAATGAGATCCATTTAAATATGAGTAGCCATGTGTTAAATTTTTTCAATATCTTCCCAAAATGATTGAGTAATTACTATCAAGCATGTCGATTACTTGAATATTCAAGGTGGTTCTGATTTATGGATGGGCGCAAAGGACTAAAGTCGCATCTTTAATCTCACAGATTGTAGATTGTTGTTGATTATTATAGGACAACATGCTTCTTGCATTTTTATTTATACAAGAGAGGCCAAGTTCTTCCATAAAAATCTTGGACATTACACTAGGTCTAGACCCTCCATCTATTAGGCAACAATGAGCTATCTTATCAAAAATCTTTACAGAAATATAAAAAGGTGGATTTTTTATAGAATTTTTAGAATTGTTTACACATAGTCTATTTACATGTGAATCATCTTCATTAAGTTTTTTGGATAAACTAGCTATTGAAGAAGTTTTACCTTAAATATATATTTTTTTATGTTTTTGTTTCTCAGGAACAGCGACCATGTCTAGGAAAGTTGCATATGCTTTTATGTTATCTAGTTGCTTCAGCATGTTATACTTTGGTGAAGGTAAAGAGGTCGATGTCCATTGATTTGTTTCTTCTCTATCAACCTGGGAATTTGTATTCGGAGAAGAAGAGCTAGGGGCAAAGGTATTTTTTGGATTTCCACCTTTTCCCTTGTCAGCAGAAGCTTTATTTTGGGTGTTCACTAACATCACATCTTCTTCAAGAAACCAATCTAAGGAAGCAACAACTACTTCACTTATTTTTCCAAAGATTCATTCCTATCTTTTTTTCTTAACCTCACATGTGCTCTCTTCATGATTTTAATCACAAAAGTTACACCAAACTCTAGAGAGAATAGCCTTTGGTTGATTATATGAAAAGGAATTAATAGGTTGATTTCTCAAAACATATTGAGAAGGGGATTTAGCAAGGATTGAATTAGAAGTGATCCCTTTCCTTTCAAAAGAAATAATCTGATTTCCCATATCATGAACTAGTTGCAGTATAGTCAACATTTCAATCTGCTTAACAAATTCCTCCTTGGGAAGAAATGGTCACTCCATTTTCTCTTCATACTCCAAACAAGTTTTGGAGTGTAGACCCTAGGCTTGACACATTTTTCTCTTCTAACCTATGTCGATAAGAAGAGGGAAAGGTATTATAATATTGAATGAAAGCATATTGTTTATGAGGATGGATCATCTCGAGGATTTGATTTTATAGTTTGGTGAATCTAAGATTGAAATATTTAATTGATTCACAATTTGTAAAAATAATGTTATTATAATTCTTTAACAAATTTGTTGGGTTCTTGGGTTGCCCATATGTTGATTTAAACTAGTAAACTAATTCATCCCAATTCGAAAATACTTTAGGAGGAAATTCAAAAAACTCAGTAGCAACTTTCCCTTGTAAAGAATTAATGAATAAACACATATAGGTATATCATTATCATTTGCTCCTATGTTATGACATGCATTAGAGAATGCATTGAGAGGTTCTTTTGTGTAAATGGTGCCATTTCCTGAAAATTTTTGTAAATGATCCTTGAATTTGGGAAGGTGATTGGGTAAAATCATGAAGATGGGTAACACTTTTGCTTGTTTTATGACAAAAAAAACTGTATTTTCACAAGTTCTTCAACTTCCGGCATACAAAAGTATTTTTTTTATTGAGAATTTCACTTTACAGTAAAAACAAAACTTGTGAATAATTTTTTTATATTTCTAATGACTATTTTTCACTTTTTTTTTATCAAGATTTGATATGTCAATTTGACAATTGTTTAACAATATGTTCCTTAAACATGAAAGGAATGATAATGAGTTACTGTTTTCCACAACAATGTATCTATTATTAAACTTATGTTTTTAAGAAATGAAATATACTGCAACAATCTACAAAGACTCTATTTTATTATAACTATAAT
>JASDQU010310169.1:51379-67371 GCA_032191745.1 Picea mariana
ATATCAGCAAATCAATACTTCTTGGTCCTCCTTATTTCCACCTTCAGTAGGTTCCTGCTATCAATAAGAACTTATTAGTACTTATATGTCTCAGAGATGAATGAAATAGTAAAGTAACCTCTTTTCAGAAGCAAGAGCAGACATTATCAGATTGTTTCTCTCTATCACTCTCTCCTTTGATTGTCCCTTGAAATCTTATTTTATTTCTCTCCAAAGGTAGTTTGAGTAATTCAACTACCTTTTAGTTAAGTTATTAACTAATTAAAGTTAAGTAGGAATTTCTTTTATTTAAATATTAATAAATAATGATAAGGATCAAATGAATATTAACTAATAGGTGGGAACCCCCTAATGAATTTATTTAAATTTTTTAACATACCCCCCTTGTTCCTCCTTGAAAATAGTATAAATTAATGTCATTAAACATTCATTTAATCATCATCATAATGCATATCCCTATCAGCTCATAAAAATACATGTAAGCATCCTTGTGACTCCCGAATATTCAAATATATTTATCAACTTAAATATATCATATTATTGTTCAAGTGAAAAGCTATCATAAACTTGTCAAAATATATCATCAAGCTGCCCAAAATACATTGCTGTAGAAATATCCAAAAATAGAGAGTGATCAATTTGTCTAAACAAACCAATGTCTCAAAATAAATCATATCTATCCCAACAAAGAAACCATGAAATAACACTTATTAAAACTATAAGTCATATTTCTTATGAGAGGCATTTTGCCTCTGTTCACTTTCTTGTGACTTTGTTGGATTTACAAGTTCTAAATCCTCATTAACAGGTGCTTTGCCTCTTTCTATTGATGCTTATGGATGCATGTCCTCAAAGGAAATGTGTCTACCTTTATGTTTTGGATGTTTGGAATGGGAAGTAACTAGATGTGGAGAGGTTACTAAATTATCAAAATCAAGATAGTGGGCAGGTTGTTTTCTCTTGCTAGGATCGGGCTCTTGAATATGATATTTAAGCTTCTTTAATGGCTAAGTAGAAAGGGAATGAGAATATTCTGATGTAATATGCAAGGTATGTTGCTTGGGAGGAGGTGGAGGCAATGGAAATGAATTTATGAGCCATCCTTGGATATGGTGTTGATGATTAACAATCTTGTTCTGAGCATCATTGGTTGGGATCTCAGGAGATAAAGAAACATGTGGCTATACAGGAATATTGGAAACGCTATGATGAGGTTGGAGGGGTGGCCTTTCAGGTGGAGGACGGGGTTGGAAGGCCCTTTGTCGTGCTAGGTTTAAGAAACCAATTTGTAGGAGCTAATTGAATTCCTCGGAATCAACATCAAAGTGTATTAAGAAGTGAAGTATTTTATTACCCCAAAAATCATTAGGGCTTCTTCCTCTTCCCTTGTTTCCTCTTCCATGGATTTCTCTACTAAAGAAACCCATCTATGAGTACAAGGAAAATTTAGAGCATGCATACAATAGTTAATAAAAATCAAATACCATTTGCATAACATAACTTATAAATAGCTTTGTTTGAAAGAAAACAATCATGCAAGAAGCCAAGGACATACAGGGAAGGTCAATCCAAAACACCAATTTTTCCTTTAATCACTTCTTCATTCCCCACAAGTAATTATTATTTAAGAACATGGGAAAATCAATGTACTTAAGGAATATGGTGGGATTTTTAATGTGTGAAAAGTGAAATAATGGTAAGTAAATATGTTGGCACATGTTCTAAAACAATATATTAACAATCTGCAAAGTCTAATTATATGTCAAAAATCTCTTAATTCATTCATTTTCAAGCCTATAAAAACCATTGATAATCATTTACTACCAAGTAATTAATCACACATTAGGGGGAAAGTTTTGAATCAAAATGGAAATGGAATTTGGGAGCTGGGAGCAACTTATGAAAACTGAAAATATAGAGGAATTGACCATCAGCAAATTAAAAGCTGAGTTTATTTAATATAACCAACTTGTAAAACAATTTTCTAAAGTTTGGCCATGATCATATATACATATTGATCAAAATACATGTTGGGTTGTTATATGCTTTGCAGTGAAATTCTAGACGAGGTGAATCGACTAACAATATAGGTTGAGGTGGATCGATAGCATTGATAGTAGGTCAAAGTCGAGGTAAATCAACAACAAGTCGAAGGTCGAGGAAGTCGACCAGGTAAAGTCGTAGTCGAAGATATCGACAGAAAGTCAACCGACAAGAGGTATAAGTGTGAGTGTGAGAAGACCAACTAGAGACTAAATGGAGGCCAATTGGTAGTAAACTAGTAAACTCGATTTGGAGTCTACTATAAAAAAATATCGGGATTTATGGGATTTGTAGTTAATGATATGCACGGATCTATAACTGTTTGTGGGTGCCAATATTTAGGGTTTTTCCTGTTGTAAATCCTATAAAGAGGCGTGTTGTAAGGTCATAAAGGTTGTTGTTGATAAGTGATCATAGAATACACTTTTGCAATTTAATGCATCTGTAAGTGTAGGTTGTTGGTCATGCATATGTAAGCTGATTTGGCTACATGCTTGTTCTTGCTTGTGAAAGAGGGTATGACGTTGATTGTTTCTTAGGTGTGGACCAAGGTTAGACATGTAACCTTTTATCCCGAATCAATAAGAAAACAAGAGAGAATATCGCTCAAAGTAATGTTGGTTTTCCCGGTTAAGGGTTTCTAGCGTAAAATCTCAATGTACAGTGTGATTTCATGTTTTCATTTGCGTTCTTGATTAAATTCTTCTTCTCTTCTGCTAGGATTATTGTGGAAGTGTCCTGCATTTCCTGACATGTGGTATCAAAGCTTAGATCATCCTAATAAGTGAGTTATCAAAGTGGTGTAATGATTTGGAGAGTATATCAGATCTTGATCTGCAAATATTGAATCTGAGAACTAAGCCCTAGGTACAATAAGATTCATAAGTCATAATTTTTTTAAATATCGCAGTAAAGAATGGCGAGCAGTTCTAGAATAGAGATAGAAATATTCAATGGCTAGAATTTTGAGCTTTAGAAGCTTAAAATGGAAGATATTATTTTGGATCGACAAAAATGGACAGTGGTCTATCTAGGTACCCATCCGACAGGCATGTCGACAGAAGAATGGGAGAAACTCGAATGAAAAGAAATAAGTGTGATTTATCTTTGTCTTACAGATTCATTGCTATTGAATTTATCAGGTGAATATTCAGCCAAGAAACTGTGGGACAAGTTGGGAATCTTATACTAGTCGAAATCTCTGGTAATTAAGTTGTTTCTCATAAAGAAACTGTATCTTCTAAGGATGCATGATGGCAGTTCGGTCATTGAGCATTTAAATGTGTTCAAAAGTGTGTATCATCCTATAAGTGTATCATCTTATTATGTTATTTTCCAGACTCCTGGGATAGCTTAGTTGTGGCTATTGGGAGTAATACAACCACACTAGCACTACAAGACATGGTTTCTTCTCTATTGTCAGAATAAATGAGAAGAAAGAACATGGAAGGATCGACCAAAGATGTTCTGGTAGTGAGAGGTCAACTAGTAGACAGAGATAAAGGCATATTCTCTGATAGAAATTTCATGTCGAAGGGTAGATCTAAATACATGGTTCAGACAGCATGAAGATGCTAAAAATGTGGTAAATCTAGGTATTATAAAAAGGACTGTAATTCGAAGGAAATAGAAGGTACTGTCAGATCCGACGAGAAGAAGTTGATTGAGAGAAAGACGACCTCGAAAAAAGGAGGTGATGTGTACCTAGCGTTGAATAGTTCACAGTCGGATCAAAATGTTTGGTTGATCGACTCGGGAGAATCCTATCATATGACACCACATAAAGAATGGTTATGTGAATATGAAGAATATGATGGAGGTGATGTGTTCTTGGGGGATGACTCGAAAACCAGAATTGTCAGACGGGGAAGAGTCCAACTAGAACTGCAAGATGGGAGGAAAAGAACCCTTCCAGGTGTGCTACACATTTTGGGTTTAGAAAGAAACCTGAAATCTGTCAACAAGATGAGTGATGTAGGTGTGCATACTCTGTTTCACAAGGATTCGTGCAGGATGGTCAGAGGTGCGATGGTATTAATGAGAGGATTTTAGATTGGTACACTGTACAAGTTGTTATTGAATGTTGACTCAACTGGATGAAACAACATCATTGCTCCTGAAATTGACTCGACAAAGACTCAACTCGACTCAATGTCGACAAAATGCGACTTGACTCGAATCTATTTGGTTCAAACCGACTCGACAAGACATGATGAAATCGAACCAAACAAGTTATGGCACAAGAGCATGGGACACATTGGATAAAAAGGACTTCGATCTATGCAAATCAAAAGTATGGTTGAACGTTTTCCTGAATGTGGTTTAGAAGTCGAATTTTGTGAACATTGCATATATGGGAAACAAATTCAGGTGAGGTTCCCATCTGGAGAAACAAGGGAAAATGGGATTCTATAACTGGTGCATAGTGATGTGCTTGGCTCGGTTACAGTGCCTTCACTTGGTGGATCACTGTACCATGTCTCCTTCAGAGATGATTTTTCCAGGAAGACATGGATATATTTCCCGAGGAAGAAATTAGAGGTTTTCGATAGATTTAAGGATTTTAAAGGTATTATGTAAAACCAAACAGAGAAGAGGATTAAAGTGTTGAGGACTGGAAATGGTGGTGAATCCTATGGAAAGGAATCTGATTAGGTCTGTAAGAAGTGTGGAATAGCATGCCAAAATACCACACCATATACCCCACAGCAAAATGGAGTTGTCAAGAGAATGAACAAAACATTGATGGATAAGGAAAGGAGCATGCTCAGTGGTGTTGGGCTCACACTAGAATTCTGGGTGGAGGCATTCGAGACTACAAGATATCTACTAAATATGTCTCCTTCATCGGCACTAGTTGACACAACTCCAAACGATGTATGGTCTGGTAAGAATCCTTCGGTGGCAAATCTCAAATTATTTGGTCATGATGAATTTGTGCATGTTCCCAAGGAAAGGAGGAGCAAGTTGGATAAGAATACAATCAAATGTATTTTCATCGAATGCAAAGAAGGCATGAAAGGATATAATCTATGGGATCATGCATCAAGGAGAACAGTGTACAGTCAAGATGTGGTCTTCAGAGAATTTGGAGGTAAATCTGAGCCTGAGGAAGTTGTTTAGACCCAAAATTATCCTGATACGGTGCATTTTGAACTGAGGAACAAAGAATATTATTCTGATGAGTCGGCCGAATCTAAGGAAGAGGTGAACAATTTACTCTGGTGATAAGGAGGTCAGAAAGAATAAAAAAACCAGTTGAAATGTATATTCCAACCGACTTTCGTTCTACATTCGTACTAACTTCCATCGATGATGATCCCAAGTTGGTCTGTGAGGCAGTCAACTTGACAGAGGGTAAACTGTGGAATGATTCCATGTTCAAAGAGATGGAATCCTTGTACAAGAATGAGACATGGGATTTAGTCAAGTTACCTAGTGGAAGAAATCTCATTGGTAGCAAGTGGTTCAAGAAGAAGATGAATGTCACAGGTCAAGTCGAGAAGTTCAAAGCTCGACTGGTAGTGAAAGGATATTCCCAATTCGAGGGAGTCTACTTTGGTGAGATTTTTTCCCCCGTTGAAAAACTAACTTCTATTAGAGTATTGATGTCTCTAGTTGCAGCATTCGATCTAGAGATAGAATAGATGGATTTGAAGACATTATTCCTACATGGGAACCTGGAAGAAGAAATCTACATGAAACAACCTGAAGGATTTGTAGTAAAGGGAAAGAAAGAGTTGGTGTGAAAACTCAAAAGATCCATTTATAATCTAAATAAATCACCAAGGATGTGGTACCAGAAGTTTGACACTTACATCCTGAGTTTGGGATTTGTGAGAAGAAAAGATGATCACTACATATATTCTAAGGAAGAAGGTGGGTGTTTCATATATGTAGCTTTGTATGTTAACGACATGTTTTTGATTGGAAACAACATGAACGCAATAAAGGAGGTGAAGAAGGAGCTATCCTCCAAGTTCAACATGAAGGATCTAGGAATGGAGATTAAGAGAGATAGACCCACTAGAAACCTCTGGTTGAATCATACGAAGTATATTGAAACAATTCTGAAACGATTCAAAATGCACAATTGCAAACTGGTGAAGGTATCAAATCCAGTGGGAGAAAGGCTTACTGTTGAACAATGTCCAAAGACACAGGAAGAGATAGAGGACATGGCATCTGTTCCCTATGCAAGTGTTGTTGGTATTTTGATGTATGTGATTTTATGCACTCAACCAGACATTTCCTATGCAGTGGGAGTGTTGAGAAGGTACATGTTGACACCTAGAAAGGATCATTGGACAATTGTCAAGAGAGTATTCAGGCATTTGTGTGGAAATAAGGACTATTCGATATGCTACCAAGGAAGGCCTAGAGGTGACAGTGGTAAATTAGATATACATGGATTTGTTGATGCCGAATGGGCTGGAGATCTGGATGAACGGAGGTTGACCAATGGATATGTCTTCAAGATGTTCAATGGAGAAATAATTTGGATGAGTAAGTAACATGAGGTTGTATCCTTGTCAAAAACATAAGTTGAATACATGGCTGCCACTCATGGAAGCAAAGAATTAGTATGGCTTCAAAGGTTGTGTTCAGGAATTGGGTTTGGGCAGAGAGCTATAAAGGTAAGTTGTCAAAGTGCAATATTTCTGGAAAAGAACCTTACTTATCATTCAAATACTAAGCACATTGATGTAAAATACCATTTCGTAATAGATATGGTGGAAAGTAATAAGGTGTTATTGGAGAAAGTAGACATGTTGAAAAACATAGCAAACTCATTGACCAAGTCTGTGAGTGTTCTGAAGTTCTCTTGGTGCAGAGGAGCAATGTGCATTGTTTCCCTAGCTCTGTGAATGAAAGTTTAGGAATATCATATTTCATCAAAGAAGACAACAAGTGGGAGAATGTTGGGTTGTTATATTCTTTGCAATGAAATTATAGTCTAGGTGAATTAACTAATGGTGGAGGTCGAGGTAGATCAACAAAATCGACAACGGGTTGAATTCGAGGTAGATCGACAGAAATTCGAAGGTCAAGGAAGTCTACCAGGTAAAGTCGAAGTTGAATATATCGATGGCAAGTCAACCGGCAAGAGGTCGAAGTGTGGGCATGAGAAAATAGACTAGAGACTGAATGGAGGCTAACTAGTAGTCAACTGGTAAACCCGACTTGGAGTTGACTATAACAGAATCCTGAGATTTGTGAGATTTGTAGACAATGATATGAATGGATCTATAACCATTTTTGGGCGCCAATATTTAGGGTTTTCCTATTGTAAATCCTATAAAGAGGCGTATTGTAAGGTCATAAAGGATGATTTTTTTAGGTTATCATAGAATACACTTTTGTAGGTTAATGTATGTGTAAGTGTAGGTTGTTGGTCATTCATATGTAAGTCATTTTGGCTGCAGGGTTGTTCTTTCTTGTGCAATAGGGTATGATGTCGATTGTGTCTTAGGTGTGGAACAAGGTTAGACATGTAACCTTTTATTCTGAATGGATAAGAAAACAAGAGAGAAGAACACTCAAAGGAATGTTGGTTTTCCCGTTAAGGGTTTCCAGGGTAAAATCTTGGTATATTGTGTGATTTCTTGTTTTCATTTGCGTTCTTGATTAAATTCTTCTTCTCTTCTGCTAGGACTAGTGTAGAAGTGTCTTGCATTTCTTGACAATACACCCTTGCTTTCAATATTGATATCAATCTATCAAAGGAAATATTAAATTTCATATCACAGGAGGAGAGATAATGACCAATTGAAATTATATATGGAAATGCGAATAAGGAACAATTTATGAAAAGTGGTAGTGTGAGGGAATTAATCATGTGCATATAAAAAAAAACATCCAATCCTCAAAACCAATCTCATTCTTATTTCAATACTAAAACCATATGCAACCATATATAACACTTGCAAATATATGTCATCTTTGATTGAACCTTTTTTTCAACAGTAATGTCTGAGTCAAGACCAAAGTTGTGATAACGGTAAAATGCAATCGGCCAAGCTAAGTTCATTTCTTAAACAAAAATGTGTTTATCCTTAAAACTCAACATATGAACAACCAGCAAATCCATATAAATTATATCTGTTAGAAATAATAGATGTGCTTGTTTAACCATAGACAATATAAAATTATTGTCACCCAACCATAGGCCGAAGCCACCCCCGAGAACCGTAACCTTGACAGAGAATGATTCTAGAAGCAAAACCTAGGCCTAATAGACAATCAATGTAGTGTACCTCTCTCTAGAGCTAGCACACAAGGCAGAAAGTCCAAACCATCACCAATAGAAAGTCCAAGCCTAAATTGAGAATACAGGTTGTAGTAGATGAAGCTGCAGCTACTCTCCAGACTTGCGCACTTACCCAGTTTTTGCAGTGCGCACTCTTACATTTCTGCAGTTGCGAGCTGTGTCCTCAAAATGATCTCCGATGTCATGTATTTATATTGTTTCTCCTTATTTTTCTGGACCAACTTCTCATTCTGGAGGCTAAACACTCAATATTGAATATTTCCTTTAGTCGACTTGTCTTCTAGGGTTATGTCCAATTCTTTAGGGTTTCTTCTTGCTTCCCAGAATATTCTATTCTTGTCAGGGTTACACGTGGACGTAAATACCTCTTGCAGCGACCATAATATCAACACTCCCTCCTAGATAGGGAGGTATTAAAGGAAATGGTCTTGAAAACAAACATACCATTCAACTGGTAGAATCATCATAACCATATAGGCTATCTCATGATTAGATCATGATCACCATCATCACTATCAGTATCATTTGATAGCATCAACTACATCATCTCTCAAAGCCATACTCTATCTAAGTGATCAGGCATGATGTTGAATAAGTCACTCACTCCACATAGTGATACAAGAACCATTCTTCTAATCCGGACATATGTACTAGAAGAATAACTATTCCAACAGATGTTGGAAGCCACACCATGGGCTACAAGGACTATTCTTCTAGTCCAGACATACGTCCTAGAAGAATAAATGTCCTAGACCATTTTTCTCTTGGAGAATGTCTTTCCACTAGCACGCTAACTATCCATCTAGCTGATAATCATTTTCAACACTACTGATAGTCTACATGGCAATCAGAACAATGTCATTCAATAGAACATAACTATGTCTATCCATAGTAGTACACAACTACTATCCATTGGTACACTACCACACCAAGTAGCACACAACTACTTAATCAGTGACACATAGTCACAACCAGTGGAACACATCCACCATAGTAGCATACATCTATTGTCCAGAGACATACAATATCCATAGAAATCATATCATTTGATATCAACCTACATAGAAAACAATATCATGATATAAACTGAGTTATTTGGGCCATTTTTCCACTCACATATGTGAGATTTGGAAGAGCATCTACCCTAAGAAATTAAAACATCAGCCATGGGATATATGGATTATTCTTCTCAAGCATAGAAGAATAATTTTCCTTGATTTTTGAGCCTGGACCATTCACCTAACTGGGCCATTCCTCCGGCACTTAACATAGTGCAACCTGGATAGAATGAGTCTGGCCTAGGGAATGTCTGTCCCTGATTTTTGAACCTAGACCATTCACCTAACTGGGCCATTCCTCTGGCACTAAATATAGTGAAACATGGATAGAATGAGTCTTCCCTAAGGAATGATTGTTCGTACCATTTCCTAATGGAAATGATTGTCTTACACCAACCTCCAAAATGGACCATTCTTGGAAACTGCTCAGAACTATGAACTTCGAAAGAATGGTTTCTCGGTGAGGTAGACCATTCTACTTGACCACTACTCAGAGTGATTTCCAAGAAGAATTTTTCTCCTATACCATCCCTCCACACTAGCCACAAGGGGAATCATTTTCTATGGTACATCAGCAATCTATAGAACCATTTTCATTACAAAAATGACTATCCGATCTGGACTATTTTCCAAACTGGAAAATGCATGTCCGTCAAAAATCTCAAACAAATTTCTGAACTGGAAAGAAACTGCTCATCCTGGATGATTTTTCGAACTAAAAAATGACTGTCCATAAATAAATAACACATCAATGCTCCCTCCCAACCTGGGAGTAATCTCTTCCTTTTTCAATAAGGAATTTGTCTCCACGAGCCCCAACTTGCAAACTTTTTATCTTGGACATAGGTTTTACCAAAATATATGTTATCTACTCATCTGTGGAGATATATATTGGAGAACCATTTCTCTTTTCTGGACTTCATCACAGAATTTAATGCTTGATCTCAATGAACTTCAATCTGCCATGGAAAACTGGTTTTCTTTGAAGGCTTCACATAACTCTAATCATCACAATATATCATGGTTGAATTCATCACTTTTGTTTCCTGCTAGCTCTTGACATCGTGGAAAGGTTCAACTGAAACATATTCAAGTAGCACTTCTTCTGTCATCATGAGAGTTTTCCATGGACTAGCAATCCATCATCCCAGACTTCTGAGTAACTATTCTTATACACTATCTCTGTCATCGAAAATTTTCACCACGCTTCTATTGTATATGAGATACTCTACATCAAGTCATTTGAATCCATACAAGGTCTTCTTATATCTGCATACATTGGTCTCTTTCTGGTATACCTCAAAACCTTTATATTGATTTACATAAGCTTCTTCCTCAAATGATATTATTGGGAAGAACAATCTTTTACAACCAATTGATGTAAACTTCAAGCCATGGATACTACAAGAGATATAATAGCTCAGATAGAGGTATATCTGGTTTACTGGAACAAGTTGTTATCATAGTGTTCTCCTCCTTCTAGAATAATCTCTAGTTCCAAATCTCGCAATGCTTCCATTCATAATACTTTTTCACAATTTCTTACATATATTGCTCTTCATCATATCTTCCATTACTTATTCTTGATTGCTTCTAGTGGGTTCAAACTAAGCTAGTTGTCTTGTGATTCTCATTATAATAACTAGTTGTTCTGGCTTTTCTTTCTTTCTTGGAATCGTCATGTTCTTCCTCATGTTTCACTTTAGCTCTTAGGTCCATGGAGTCTTCTAAAGATTTCATGCCCTGAAGATTCCAACTTATTCCTTTCATCATAGGATCAGGGATGTAGATGGAAAACCAAGGATACTTTAAGGCTTATTTTTGAAGAAAACTTCTTCCGAGCACATATTGTTTATCATGGCTGCTACTTTCAATTGGAACATGGACAGATACTTCATAAACCTAGATGGATCATATCATTTAGTATTAGCTCCCTCCTAATCCTTGCTTCATGCAAGAATGCATGCTCTTCTTTTGGAATTATATAATCATCTCCATCCATCTAAGAGAGTCCACGCTTCCGTCAACATCCTTATTGCCTTCTACAAAGTGTCACAAGTATTTTTCTAATTTCCTCTTGATTGTTGACTTCTTTTTATTTTTACTTCTTCTAGGTTTCTTCAAGTTTGATTCTGATTTTGGCTTATCTTGCAGTTGTTACTTATGTAATAGCTTCCACAGGAATTGTTACCAAGGATTGTCAATGTACTTCATCTTTTCATGTGTATTGCTTGACTTGTAGTCATCGTGATAGCAGTCCTTATCTTGGTATTCTTCCATAGGTATTGTTTCACTTGAACATCTTATCTTCTAAGAAATAGATATGCAAGATATGTACAGAAACTATGTAAAAATGGT
Source organism: Picea mariana (assembly GCA_032191745.1). NCBI lineage: Eukaryota > Viridiplantae > Streptophyta > Pinopsida > Pinales > Pinaceae > Picea > Picea mariana. The sequence goes on from JASDQU010310169.1 coordinate 63,110, forward strand.
ATGTACAAGAACTATGAAGAATATTGTTACCTTGTTTTAGAAGAAGAAATATGTTTTATCTTGCTTGAATTTCTTTGAGGGTTCCCTTTCTTCAACAAATGTTTATTTGTCTATTTCCTTCCTTTTCTTTAACTCAGGATAGTGGTTCATGTAGTGACCATATTTTTGAAAGTTGAAGAGTTGTATCTTTGACATATCCTTTTCTTGATTTGGTTTCTTCCTTGAGCCAAACTTCTTCTTATTCCTGAAATTCTTGAACCTTGTTGTGAAGGCTTGATCATCGTATTTCTTTTGAAGTTTCTCTTTTGCATTAATCCTTGATTCTTCTTGTGCACAACAAGTCCAAATTTCTTCAAATGTGGGATACTTCATCCTTGTGTTCATGCTTGCGGCAAATGCATTCCATGTCTTGGGAAGACCATTGAGTACTATATTTACTAGTTCCTTCTCTGAAATGATTTCTTCAATAGCTTGTAGTTGATCTCTTAACTGAGAGATTCTCACAATGTATGATGTTATGTTGTCATCATCATTCATTTTCATGTCACGTAGCTCATTCTTCATACTCATTACTTGTCCAATGTTTCTGACTGAGAAGAGGTTAGTTAGGTCATCGTACATCTTCTTAGATGAGTTAAGATGAGAGATGTAGGGTATAAAGTGGTCTTTTACAAAGTCCACTATGATACTCATTGCAGTGATTTCATTTTCCTTGAACTTCTCCATAACTGCAACGTTCTAAGGTTCCTTCTCTTTTCCTTCTTCAAATTGTGGTTCCACGATCTTTCCTTTCACGATATCCAACACTTTATTCTTGGCAAGGATGAGATCAATACTTGTCTTCCATGCTCTGAATTTAGAATCCCCTTTTAACTTTTTTTCTAACTTCATAGAGTAAGTCATGACTACTTTTACTTGGTCAACCTTTGACTTTGTCTTGGTCAACCTTTAACTTTGACCAAAAACTCAAACTTGGCATATTAGCTTGTTGAGTGTATCAGGAGGTGCGTTGGGTTAAAGTGCACTAGGATATCCATAAATTAGGTCAATCTCTTCACTCAAGGTGCCTCAATAAGCGGGTTAGGGTTTCGTTGCTGCAGCAAAAAATTGACTACAACTGCAACTGTAACTGAGAAAATCTTCCCAATATATCTTCCAACGGTTAGAATTTCCGAAGATAGTGTGGGCCCATAACCTGTTAGAAATAATAGATGTGCTCATTTAACCATAGACAATATAGCAATATTGTCACCCAACCATAGGCCGAAGCCACCCCCAAGCACCTTAACCTTGATAGAGAATGATTATGGAAGAAAACCCTAGGCCTAATAGCCAATCAATGTAGTGTACCTCTCTCCATAGTTAGAACACAAGGCAGAAAGTCCAAACCATAACCAATAGAAAGTCCAAGCCTAAACCGAGAATACAGGTTGCAGTAGTTGCAACTGCAGCTACTCTCCAGACTTGCGCACTTACCCAGTTTCTGTAGTGCACACTTTTACATTTCTGCAGTTGTGAGTTGTTTCCTCAAAATGAGCTCTAGCGTCCTGTATTTGTACTATTTATCCTTAGTTTTTTGGGTCGACTTCTCATTCTGGAGGCTAAACACTCAATATTAAATATTTCCTTTAGTCGACTTGTCTTCTAGGGTTATTTCCAATGCTTTAGGGTTTTTTCTTGCTTCCGGGAATATTATATTCTTGTCAAGGTTACATGTGGAGGTAAATACCTCCCGCAACTATCATAATATCAACAATATCGGTATCCAAAAACAATTCGCTTGAAACTGGTTTGGACACTTTTATCACAAGTAATGTATTGCTTTTAACTTCAAGCATATTATTCAACATTATTCTTAAAACCAACGTATCATCATTAGACAGTCATTATATTGTATTTTATTCCTTAAAAAAATGGGTTTGAAACTAAAATATTTATTTCTCAAGATTGATATGAAAATTTGAACCATTTTTTAATCAATTGTTTTTGTAAGGAGAAAAAACATTCTCAATAATTCAACATGCTATTCACTTCAAAGATACTATCCGCATCCATTAAATGAATCCATTCGAAGCATGTTTTCTTTCAAACCCAACAATGACTGGAAATCAAAATTGGGTTACGCTCATTTATATATAACTGAAAGATTAGCACTATGTTAAAAGAGCGCTAGGGTTGTTATCTAGAGAGATACAAAAACCATTTATCAAATCTGAAACATATTCTTCAATATGCGGAGATGCAAAACCTTAAAGTTTAGCACTGAAATTTATCTCAACCCTTTAGTTATTTTTCATCCATCCAACATAGATATGAAATGATTTTTTTAAATGTGTTGTTAGAAATCGGATCGAATACACTCTATTTTTTTTAAATGAATTATTTTTGGCCTGAAATGACATTTCCAGGAAAGGAAAATGTTAGGTAGTAACTTGGACAAATGTTCAAGAAGCCCACAACCCTGGTTCCATACAGAGAGTAACTCCATATGATATGGGATTATTTAAAAACACAGAACACTGTGGATAATTGTGATGAGAGGGATCATTATTGGGTAGTGGAAACTTATCAAGGAAGGATAAAGGACAATGAGGTGACCTATTTAGAAGGACACTTGAACTGTGTCAATATCATATGAAGATTCAAGACTCACCAATTAAAATGAAACTTTGTGGGAGAAGAAAAACCCTAAAGACCAACTTTAAACCCTAGTTTGATACATAGCCATATTTCACATAACTTTTGCTTTTGGATAGAAACAAACCAGTGAATTTAACAGTAGGAGCCATGCGAACATATCATTTCTAGAAAGGAAAAACCCCATAGAACGAGTCCAAGAGAAAAGAATCACACTCATTCACAATCATACACATACTTTCCTAAATTAATAATGCAAATATTGGCATGCATCTGATGGGTATAAGATAAAATAACACACCTTCCTTTAACGCATGTTTTCCCTTTGAGAAAGATGAGTTAAAATGCCAGAACAGTCACGATCTATGGTTGAACATAGATACTTATTCAGAGCTCGACTCTAAACCATCAAAATGAAAAATTCTAGAACATTCAAGGATGGTAACCTCAATGTTCCTGGATCCCATACATTCAATGCATGGGACCTCACGTTCCCCAAAACATCAATTTTACTTCCAGGTCATTTTTCCACTAGCAAAAACCTTGAACTGTAACTCAATTTAACATGCCACATATGCAATATATCACATGTCTTATATTCATGTCATCAATGATTCAATTCCAATTGGAACGGTGGTTGAGACTTACCAAATATTTTTCGAATTAAACCACATTCGTTGGCAACCAACGATGCAACAGGCATATATATGTCAAAACAAATTTCAAAGACAAGGTTTGAAATGATAACAACATGCCATATGAAAACAATGTGAATGCATATAATATACCACATGTATTATGTTTAAAATAATTTCCAATCTTTTAACTCCATTGTTCCACCTTTTCACTATAGAAAAGACAGTATATATGACAGCTCGATACTATAACATGTAAGGTTATGTTATGTAGTTTGAGTACCATTTCATGTTGGACCATTGTGATATAATTGAACCAATTTTTGAATGTAGAAACCACCTTATCACTTGAAATCAAAATTCATATATGCCATGAGAACCTTGTAATATTCCACCAACCTTTTGATGATGTGAACAAAAACATAACCATTAGCATGCATATAAATATCATAGGATGACCATCTACCTGTCACTAATAAAAATGGTAGACAACTGTGTTTTTCCAATCGCCAAAACTTGGAGAAACCCCAATGGACAATCATTGGTGCAACAAGATGCCTCAAATGTCATCATTAACTCTTTATAACAAGGGGATCATCAAATTTTCTTTCTCTTGATAGGGGGTCCCACCTATAGTTAAATATTTATATATCATAGATAATTAAATTTTTTAAATAGTGTCTTGCAATCATTTGCAGGCTTGGTGTCTTAGTTGGTTATTTTATGAGTCAACAAAAAGGTTTATTTGGACCCATACCAAGCCCTTTCATGGGTAATGTCTGAAAGGTCTAAAGTGTCCTAGAGGAACATGACTCTTGTTGGAAAGGGGTCTAAGTATGGAGAAGGTGCAAAAAACCCTCACCTTCAAATTAAACTATCATATCCATATGGCACACTCATCCATGAGCTTACCTCACCTTAAAATTAAACTATCATAACCATATGGTACACTCATCCATGAGCTTAGCATGAACTACTTACTCCACCTCA
>JASDQU010310169.1:84708-98687 GCA_032191745.1 Picea mariana
GATTGGAATGTGATTCAGGTGGAACCAAAAGGTGTCCTGCAAGTGTATCATGTGCGCATATTGGATAGGAAAATCAAATAGCTCCGGAATCGAGCCATAGAGCTTATAAAGGTTCAGTGGACCTAGTACGGTCCTGAGGACGCAACATGGGAGCATGAAGAATTTATGCGGGCAAAGTACCTGCATCTTTTTGAAAATTTTGAAAGGTTTGTAGAGACAGAGTAAGTTGCACTGAGGACAGTGCAAAAAAAATAAGGGAGGGGGATTGTAATGTCCCAAGGCCGAGCCCAGTTGTAAATCTGATGTATGAAATGAATTGTAAATATGTATTATAGGCTAGTGAGCCAAGTTTGTATAAGTCGGTGGGCTTATGTCATTGTTAGGCCAGAGATCCTAAGGTTTGGAGGCCAAGGGCTTCATTTTGTACTTGTATATATGCAAAAACATTTAATAAAGTTGTAAACACTGCCAGGTGCAGACCGACCACGATGAATGAGTGAAGGGGGACTGAGCATCCACAGAGTGGGCAAGGAATTAGAGGCTGGAAGGTGGGAAAGGGGCTAAGTGTTGAGCCTGGGGGCTAATCCTAGGGAGCTTAAGCCTGGGAATAATATTTCAATATTATCCCAAAAACACATGTGCATTTTACGTTTTATCCTAAGTTTTTGGCAAGGGAGGATGTACAAGGGTGATGCGTGCTGGTGGAAGGCATGCAGATTTAGGGGTGACAAGTGTTAACCCTGACGCATGCGAATAAAACAGCCAGGGTGAGCCGTGAGAAGGGTTCCTCCTCTATTCGACCTGATTTCCTGAAAGCGTACAAAGCCCTAGATAGTATGACCAACCCGACTCCTGTAGAGAACCTTCGTGCATCCCTGTGATTCAAAAGTCTGTGTCTGGCTCTGAGAAAACCCATGTGTGCATTCCCTGAACGAGAAGCCTGTGTAGATTTCGGGAAAGAGTCTGTGTTGTTCGGAAATTTGGTACTCCCTTCTCTGTTCTAGACTGGGAAGTCTACATCGACCCCTACGTGGACGACTCGTCATGCATCCATGAGAATCCAGAGTTGTTTGATCCTGTGTGCCTTGTTGGCCAGTTTATACAACACTCTCTCCAGGTGAGAGAGGTGGTTGAAGTTGGAAGAACAGGTTGATGGACCTGTGAGTGACTCCCCCGAGGTGAGAGAGTGCGCAGAGGAAGGAGAGGGTTCTAGGAAGGAACCCTATAGTTTCCATAGAGCCCAGAGACTTCCGGTCCAATCTGTTGCTATAACCCAAGGAAAGGGAGGTTAGCAGCCGAAGGACTGTCCAGGTGACAGAGAAGGTGTATCTTCCTAGGGTGGAACAGGCATGTGGGGAATGAGGGACTGTGGGTAGTGAGTGTGGGTGGTTCCTGGGAGAGAATTCCTTCCTGTGGTTGTGTGTTGTTTTCCCTGTAACCTCAGCCTAACCTAGGATTCCTTGTCTCGGGGTGGAGCTTAGTCCCAGCTCGGGAGTCACCCACTGCTGAGCTAATGAGCAGTGTGGTCTAAGGCTGGGAGGTTCGTGGAAGGCATGCACTTGGTTGGTGGACTCTTCCACTGTTAAAAGATAAGTACCTGATTATGTTTCAATCATGTTTTGCATGACTCTACTGCTTATGTTATCATGATTTCCGCTGTGTATATGAATTAGTATGAACGCTATCGATTGTTAATTATGGCAGTAACTCATATAAATACTCTGTGTAGAAAGTGTTTATTTGCTTAAAAGCGTGTGGATTATATAATGTTGTATGATTTATGTACAAAGAGGTGTTATAGATTTCTTTTAAGAACATTTAAGTCATGGTAGCTGAAAAGGTGCGCTGCATCTCCTTTCCAGGTGTTGACATGTATATACTCAACACTCCCACTACATGGGAAATATCTAGTCGAATGCATACCATTGCATGCATTAGACTACCAAAAACACTTGCATAAGGAACACATGTCGTGTCTTATATTTCATCATGTGTCCTGGACATTGTTCAATAGATAGCCTTGCTCCCATAGGAATTGGAACCTTCACAGGTTTGCAATATTTCATGTTGAAAAGTTTCAATATTGCTCCAATAGAATGTTTTTGGTTCAACTAGAGCTTTCTAGTTGTTTGGTCTCTCTTGATCTCCATTCCCAAAATGAAGTTTGTTTCACCAAGATCCTTCATGTCGAACTTGGACGATAACTACTTCTTCACCTCCTTTATTGCGTTCATGTTGTTTCCAATCAACAACATGTTGTTGACATACAATGCTACATATATGAAATGCACACCTTCTTCTTTGGAATATATGCAGTGATCAACTTTGCTTCTCACAAATCCCAAACTAAGGATGTATGTGTCAAACTTTTGGTACCACATCTTTGGTGATTTCATTAGACCATAAAGGGATCTTTTCAAATTTTACACCAAATCTTTCTTTCCCCTTACTACAAATCCTTCAGGTTGTTTCATTTAGATTTCTTCTTCCAGGTCCCCATGTAGGAATGTTTTCTTTACATCCATTTGTTCTATTTCCATATCAAATGTTGTAGCCATAGATATTAGTACTCTAATGGAAGTTAAATTTGTAATAGGGAAAAAAATCTCACTGAAGTCGACTCCTTCGAATTGGGAATATCTCACTTGACCTGCGATGTTTATTTTTTTCTTGAATACCCACTTTATACCAATGATATTTCTTCCATTTGTTAATTTGACTAAATCCCATGTCTCATTCTTATGAAAGGATTCCATCTCTTGGACAATGGCATCCTTCAAGAGTTTACCCTGTGTTGAGTCGACTGCCTCCTCGACCGACATGGGCTCTTTGTTAGTGGAAGTTAATACAAATGAAAAATGAAAGTTGGGTGAAATATGCCTTTTGATTGGTTTTCTTATTCATTCTGACCTCCTTACAACATGGGTCAATTTTTACACCTCTTCATTTGATTCAATCAATTCATCTGAATCAAATTCTTCGTTCCTTGATTCAAACCACACCTTCTCTAGATTATTCCTTGTTTGAACCATCATTTCAAACTCAGACTTGATCACAAATAATTGATCACATAGCACGTTGTGCTGTCTAGACCTCATCGTTCATATGATTGCCTTGTTTGTTCGCCTACCCGAGCTATTTGATCATGACTGTGCATGTCGGGCGAACGTAGCACAATAGAGAAGTATGTGGAGGATATCTTAATAGACCTTATGGATGAGAAATTCATGTCCATAGGAATACATGCCTCATGGACTGGAGGATTGCATTCACCCCCCTCGACTAGACATCGATATGTGCCATCTCGAACTATGACTAAGAAACAAATCAAACACCGCGACGATCTGGCCAATGCAAAGCAGATCCTGTCAATCTTTCCCTACTACATCCCGTCTTTGGCTGGCATAGTTAATCGTGATAGCATCCCACATGATTTTGAGTAAACGTTGATCACTGCGTACCTCTTGAAGGGGATACGGGTAGTTGGATCTCATTTGGGACTAATCTTATCTCTCAAGATTAGTGACTTCAACCTCGGCAATAGGAAGAATTATGTGATAATTGCACCACATAGTTACCTAATTAAGACAACTAGGAAGAAGCCCAAGATATTCCCCCAACTGTGGATCAAGGAGATAGCAATATCGACAATCTTAAATGTAATGAAGATCCCCCACTTCGGTCGACATCAGGAGATTAACACGTGCGTTAAACTCCTTCTGTCGTGCTTCCATGAAGGATATATGTGGTTATATAGGCATGTCACTGTGGATCCGGTGTTGATCCACCTCATCACTAGATTGAGCATGCAGAGACCAGACCCTCACTAGTTATACCCAGGGAAGGTTGCAGATCGCTCCCTGGCGTAGCGAATAAAGGAGGCATATGGCGATGTAGGGAAGAGGAAGCGAGGCTATAAGGTAGCCTCCATATAGGATGGTGTAGTGTGCCTATCTTGTCAGCTGATAGTGGGAAATCTCGTTAGAAAGAACCATCCTACACAAGTCACAGGGTTTGTAGTCAACCTCGCAGGGAAGTGTGTCGGAGGAATGAAGATGAACTAGGCGAGATACCTTGTCAACGAGTAGGAGAAGGATAGTCGCGAACCGCAATACCAAGGCTATGAATTTCACATCAGTTGGTTGTTGATTCTCATTGCATTTATCACTTGGGAGATGTTGGAGGGAGCGACATTCCCAGAAGTCGAGCCATCAAAACCACTGGCCGCGAGGTTCACCACCTTGTGGCATACGAGCAATATGGCGAAGCAATGGCATTCGAACGTTATCTTCCACACCTACTACCTACAGCTAAAGAAGGCCATTGAATCCTTCCCCCAAATGAATTCAAATACATTCCATCAGTTCAGGCCACTAGAGAAGTTTTGCGTAGACCAAAACTTCATCTATATCACTACGCGTGGGGATGAAAGTAAGGAGGAGCTGCAATCTTACTAGAAGTTGATCGAAGAAGACATGGAGATCACTAAGGAATGGCCTGAAGAATTCCTTGTACCAATAGAGAATGTAGAACTCTCCGACCCCGATATCATCAGAAGCCCATTAGTCACCTGAGTCGAACATGATGGACAGAGAAGCACAAAGAAAAAAAAGAAAAAAGGATGAAGTCCAAGACATAGAAAGTGACAAGAAGGAAAACACATCAAAGGAAAATATGTATGGCTCACCTATAGGAGGAGGTGGAGATGAAGTAAGCCAAGAGGCGGAAGAAAAAGAAGAAAACTAGGACAAAGGCGAAGCTACACCGCCGAAGGATCCCCTCACCACAGCAGAAGCATCGCAAAAGAGGAAGGTTTCTCCAGAGAAACCTTCGTCTAGGAAGAATGATCACACCAATAGTCCTTAGTCGAACAACATGATGACATTGGATGACATCGATTTCATCATCACAGTTGTAGAAGATACTTCAAAAGAAATCTTGCAGAAACATGGAGAAAAGAAGGAGCCGATGTACAACAAAATAGACAAATAACTAAGAGACATCCAACAAGATATTCAGTCAAGCTGCACAGTGTCTACTACTCCATATTCAGTAGAGAGTATATACTTAGGGGATGATCCCACCCAATTATGCAGGTTAGCAGATGTGATAGAGGTTCAACTTCGTCGAGCCCAAGAGGAAAAGGAGCAAGCCACAGAGGCCTTGAAGCAAGAAAAGGAGGAGGCCCTAGAGCAACTTCGAGTTTCGCAGTAAGAGAAAGATGACCTTCGAGCGAAGTTTGAAGAGGAAAAAGAGAAAATCCAAAAAGAGAAAGACCAGTTGCAATCAAAGCAGACTGTGGTCAGAGAGGCAGTGACTAGAGAACTTCTCTCTTTGTTGGGCTTGGCACATATGGAATAAGAGATAGATGAAAGCCAAGTGGAGAATCTCATTGAGGCATTTAGAAGCTTCAACCAACAGTAGTAGAGTTAGAACTTCAAACAGTTTCGAGCACTCTGCAAGAAGTGTGAGATCGAGGGAAGAAACTTCCAAGAGCGCAGTAGAAAGAATAAGGATGTTGGATTTAGAATGTAAGCAACTAAGTGACTAAAGTGCGCAGACCTATGAGCGCCTAGCAGAAGACCTGGAGCTGAGCAGATTGTAAGCATAGCTCAAGGAGGTGAATCAGTAGGCCTCCACTATGCAAGCACAACTAAAGCTGCTTACTGCAGTCGAGAAGATGAAGAGGTTGCAGGAGCAGTGTCCAGTCCAACAACAGGTCACTGCCATCCAGAGAAGAGTTATGGAGGTGACACAGAGACTCCAACTGATGCAGGACAAAGCCTGCAAACCTTTTGAAGAGATCGAGGGACAAGGCTCAGAGTTGGAATAGGTGGTAGCAACAATAGAACAATTCTTGGAAGGGCCTATCACCGAGCAAGTAATTCATAAGTTCATCGAGCATGATGCTCTATTGAAGCAGGAAGTCAAGGTAGCTTGAGCTAATATCGAGGCCTTTAAAGTAGAGTTGCCTAGAATGAAGTGACTCGGGATGATTTATAGGTGAGTGTTGGGGGATTGTTGGCCCTCGACAAATTTTTGGGGAAATGTTGGTCATTATTGACCATTTTTGGGACTTTGAGAGGCTGGTCAAAGATGAAGAACCCAGGCGAATCGGAGATCGTGGAATCTCATCCCTTACGCGATTTTTGGGATTTTAGGGTTTATTTAATGGGTATGGGATGTCAGCCCATGGGTTTACCCATGCATAGGCCCCTTTTTGTATGTATAAATAAGTAGCTAGGCGATGTAAGTAAGAGAGTAATTGGATTAGTGCAAGAGATTGAGTTTTGAGGTCATGGGATTAGTGCATGACTAGAGTATGTTAAGACTTGCAGAGATAAGTGAAAGTGATTGTAAAAGGGATTTTGCATAGACCGTGTAAGGCTTTATGCCCTGATTCAGGGAAGAAGGATCTGGCAAGGTGCGTGTAGATCTCCTGTCCCTTGCGGAGTCAGCTTTGTGGCTTGGTGCATGTAAGAAGGTTGGAAGAGACTAATAAAGAAGAAGAAGAGTTGGTGGGCGTAGCTCCGCACTAGGGTGGACCATGTACATCCTGTGTTGATGTGATTTGTGCAATGTTTTTCATGTTATTTATGTATCTATTTGCTTAGTGATTTATGATATGAATGAATGTTAGATCTGATCTTATGCTATGTGCTTAGAGTATTTGATCTGATTATTACAGTGTTGTTCAGTATCTAGGGTTTAATCTATGATGTGAATGGATTCATGAACTAATGCATTTTATTGGATAATTTCTCTATTAGGGTGTTGTAATCACATATCTGTGTCCTAGCTAGGTTGTAGACACCTGAGTCCTACAACCCTCCATGCCTCTACCTTGGGTGAGACTGCATCTACTTCGCAGGTGTTGCTGAAAGGGCCGGTAGTTAGGGTTTTTTTGGTGTGTTGTTGAAGAGTTGAACCCTAGGTCTACCCTTGTGTGCCAACATATACCAAATGGACCACACTTCGATAAGAAATATACCAAGCAGTGCCAACTTTCACAAATATCTTCCATACCTTGTGCACCAAGTTGGGTATCAAAGATTCATAGCAACATATGGTGCTCAAGTATCATGGTACTTTTCATAGATACATCCAAACTAAAATGGAATTTCTAGACATCTCATCCTTGGGTGCATCCTACTGATATGTCATCAAAATCGAGTAGAAGCTCAAACAAAAGACGCGACAATTTTGGCCTGGGAATGACTCACAGCAAAAGCCAGGAAAGGGCAGCCCCAACTCAAAGAACAAAGGAAAGATCAAAGATGGACAGTATCAGGAGATCCAGTCCAAGCCGTAAGAAAATAAGGACACCAAAAAGACAAAGAAAGATATCGAGAAGTGGTGCGACTTCCATAAGAGACCTTGGTATAACACTGCTAACTGCCACTTAAAGCAGTCACTAGTGGCTGAAGTGAAAGCCTCTAAATCATATGCGGATTCTGACTCTGATTCAGAAACAGAAAGGGGAAGACAGATCATTGATGCAGAACCCAGTGCCACTGTTGCTACCACCAAGCTCCATCCTAGTGAACCAGATGAGAAAGAAGAAGGAGAGCACCTCATCCATTCACATATGTGGGTAAAAGGTACCCCGCTGCATTTCATCGTTGATAGCGGTAGCCAGAAGAACCTCATCTCAAAAGAGGTTGTCAAGAGGTTGGCTCTGCTTATAATGCTACACCCACAACCCTACACCATTGGATGGATCTACCAAGGAAGCTATGTTCGTTTCATCCAATAGTGTCGACTATTGTATGACATCATGCCCTTCAAAGATGAGGTATTGTGTGATGTTGCTCCTCTCGAAGTTTTTGATGTTCTTTTCAGCCAACCTTATTTATGGAAACATCATATTGTATATGATTCTATTCCTTGTAGTGTTATTATTACTTTGAACAAGAAATTGTACAGGATAGCCTAGGTAGTCCCACCTAGTGTTATTTCATTGATCTTTGCTAAGCAATGCAGGAAGGTCATCTCTTAGACGGGGAATTTTTTCTTCTTGATGATTTTCTCTCAGAATGAGTGAAAGATCACAGCCACATCTAGGGTCTCTATGATTGACCTCTCCACACAATAGAAGAAATTAGATAAGGTCATGGAAGAATACTTGGATATCTTCTCCTCAACTACCAGGGTACCTATGCACTGTGAGGTCAAGCACCCCATTGATTTGAACCCCGACACACTATTTCCTAATGGTCGAATCTATCACCACTCTTTGTTAGAGAATGAGGAGATCAAGTGAAAGATCCAAGAACTGTTCCACAAGGGGCACATCTGTCCTAGCTCATCACCTTGTGGGAGCCCAATCATGCTGGTACAGAAGAAAGATGGAACCTGGAAACTCTGCATTAATTACTAGGCTATGAATAAAATCACAATCAGAAATAGGTACCTGATTCCCTGAATCGAATACCTTCTTAATAAACTCATGGGGGCCAAATACTTCAGTAACATTGATCTGAAGTTTGGATACCACCAAGTCCCGATAGAACAAACAAATGTATGGAAGTCCTCCTTCAAGTCAAAGGAAAGCCTTTTTGAATGGTTGGTCATTCCCTTTGGTTTGAAAAATGCTCCAGCCACTTTCATGAGGATGATGGATGATATCTTGCGACCATTCACCAATATGTTTTTAGTGTTGTATCTGGTTGACATTCTCATTTACAACAAAACTTGGGTAGAACACTTACATCATATTCAACAGGTTCTGCACACCCTATGACAGCACAAGCTATATGCCAACTTGGAAAAATGCTCCTTCAACATGGACAGGGTCCATTACCTGGGCTACATCATTGATCAACATGGCATACATGTGGATCCATCCAAGATCCAAGTCATCCATGACTGGACATCCCCTACCACACTCACTAGGCTTCAAAGCTTCTTGGACCTTGCCAATTTCTACCACAGGTTCATGTTGGGATTCCCCATATTGCATGGGCCCTCACCGAAATAACCAAGGGTGGTGGTAAGGAAATATTTGTGTGGGGCCAATCCCAAAAACAAGTGTTTGATGATTTGAAGTAGTGCTTGTGCTCAACCCCAGTACTTTCACTACCAGACTTGCAACAACTGTTTGAGATGGAGACAGATGCTTCAGACTATGCTGTGGGTGTCATTGTCACTAAGAACAACCACCCCGTGGCCTATCATAGTGAGACACTATCAGATTTTTTCCATAAGTACCCTACTTACAACAAAGAAATGTACTCCATTGTGCAATCATGTCACTAGTGGAGACATTACATTCTTAGGAAGGAGACAGCCATCCACATTGATCATAAGCCACTGCATTTCATGCAGACACAAGGAAAACTGCAGAATGACTGCCATCAAAAGTGGTCCACATATTTGCAGCAATTCCATATCAACATAAAGTATAAAATAGGAAGCACCAACCACATCGTTGATTGCCTCAGCAGACCACTAGTCGTGGAACTCATCACGGTGCTAGACTCTTACGGCCATGATACCTCTAGATGGCCCCAACTCTATGAGACAAACCCAAACTTCACCACCACCTACCAAATTTTGGGTTCAAATGCAGTTGTCGATAATTTTCATCTTCAATATGGGTTGTTATGTCGTCTGGACCATATCTACGTTCCATCAAGCGAGTGAGCAAAGCTGATCTAGGAATCCCACTACAGTTGGGTGGAAAGACACTTTGGCATCAAAAAGATAGTGGCAATGCTACAGAAACATTTCTACTAGCCGAAACTTTGACAGGATATCAACAAGTATATCAGGTCTTTCATTGCCTGTGCTATTACCAAAACAACCACTAAGAAACAAGGAATGTACACCCCTCTTCCTACTCCTGACAAGCCATGGTAATCCATCTCAATGGACTACATGTCAGGCCTCCTATCCACCAAGTGGGTAAATGACTGTGTTTTTGTGGTTGTTGAGCACTTTTCTAAGATGGCAATTATGCTTGCCTACAAGAAGAGCATCACAGCAAAGGAAATTGTCAAGCTCTTCTTTGAATGAATCTATGTACATTTTGGAATCCCACAAAACATTGTCTCAGATTGGGATAGTTGATTTCTCAACATATTATGGTCGATCCTCTGGTCACTGTTGGACACCAAGCTCACCAAATCCACGGCCTTCCACTCCCAGAAAGATGGCCAAACCGAGGTCATAAATCAAATGATTGTGCATATACTGTGCATGTATAATTCCAAGCACCCTCTCACATGGGATGAGAGACTTCCCTATGTTCAGCATAGCTACAACCGAGCCCTGCATAGCTCAATCGGCCATAGCCCCTTTCAGGTGGGGTTGGGATTCCAACCATTGGGTCGCATAGATGTTGCACTTCCCCTTGCGGTCACCTCGACCAACTCATATCCTGCTCCAATTGAAGTTGACAAAGCCACCCAGTTCATTGAGAAGATCTAGTACATCTGCCAACAGGTTCAAGATATCCTACAAAAGTCCAATGACAAGTACAACCAGCACAATGATCAACATCGGGTGCCGCATACGTTTCAGGTGGGTGACAAAGTTTGGTTGCACTTACAGAAATAACACCTTACAATACCCCATCGAAATCTTTGCCCACTCTATTATGGGTTGTACACCATCACCAAGGATGTGGGGGATAATTATTTTGAGCTCAACATTCCTCCTTTCCTTGGCCTTCACCTAGTGTTCAACGTGGATCTCCTTCGGCCTTATTTCCCACCATTATTGGACACCTCAAAAGTAGCAGAATAGCTGACACCAACAGAGCTCATCCCCAACTGCATAAAACATGCATCCAGTCATCAGATTGTGGACACACAGATCAAGGGCACTCGACAGCAAAGGATCCATCTTTATCGAGTTGTCAAAGAATGGTAGCTCCTGCACCAAGGCAAGTGGCTCACCCGAGGCCAAATTTAGCAGAAATTTCCTCATCTGATGGGTGAACTCAACACAATGGAGACCATTTCTTCTGAAGGAGGGAGGATTGATCCAAGTGGATATCGGTGGCCACCCACCTTTTCCAATTGACTCAAAATAGTAAAATTCCTTGAGAGCCTCCGTGTAAACAACTTCTTTCAAATGAGCGCAACCGTCACATCTCTTCTAAGAGATAAGCCGCTACCATTCTAGAAACTTGTTTTCCACTACATTTCACAGTTTCAACTTATTTCCTTATTGAATAGAAAACCAGTTTTACTGTATCTCTGTTATTCTGTGTTAAGAACCTTTTAATAATCTCTATTTATTTCGATCTTCTCATAAAATCCGAATCACCAAATGTATTAATGATGTGACAAAAAACCAATATGTGATTCAAACTCAGATTTCAAATGTAGAATGCACATATACAAAGATGCAACATTCAACCATATATGCATATATTTGATCGAACTTATCTGAAACTTCAACACAAAATTGCATGATTTTTTTTAGAGTTTAAATGGAGTGAAAATGTATGACATAATCACAGAGTTTAGGTTACGCATGCATGTATAGATGGTATCCGGTTTTAATTAGAGTTCAACCACAACTAGATCAATATTGTAGTAACACAAGATGAGTGTGCTATGAATGGTGCGATTCTTGTGAAGTTTGAATTATATGAGATTATTCATAAAACACCTTCACGAAACTTGTCATTTAATGAAAAATACAACCAGAAAATACAAAGCTTCCAACGGACAATTTTCTAGTATGAGAGAATATGTATCAATAAATCATGCTCATAAGTGCAGATGCAATTGATAACATATTTGGAGTAAATATTATTGATCTTGATTTTATGATCAGAATGAAATGGACACATATTATTAAAATATATTTAACACAAATAATAGAGATATAGTAAAACTAGTTTTCTATTCAATAAGGAAATAAGATGAAACTGTAAAATGCAGTGGAAAACAAGATTGTTGGAATGGTGGTGGCTTATATCTAAGAAGAGATGTGACGGTTGTGCTCATTCGCAAGAAGATGGTTAGAATGAGGCTCTGAATGCATTTTACAATAAACAAGAATGTCAAAAACCCTAGACATCCAAAAACCTAACCCAAGGAGATGAAGCGCCAAAAGTAATGTGGGCCCCCTTTGGGTACGTTAGTAGATCAACTTATCAAGGCCATAACTTTTTCATACAATCTATGTTTTAGGCACATGATATCCTGTTGGAAAGGTCTAACTGAGAAGAACAATTTTCGACTAGCACAGGTCAATGCCTCTAACAGTCACCTGGGCCCCAAAATGTACAGGATTGACTAGAATGAGTTGAGGAACTGACTGTCACGGTATGAGATAATGGTTTGTGGGATCCCAAAATGTACCCATACTCATTCAAATAAGATCTTGGCAATGGCTTCTGGTGTGATTTTCTTCTTGCCGCTGGCTAGAATCGCCATCTTGGAAAAGTGATCAACAACCACAAAAACACAGTCATTTCCCCTCTTGGTGGATGGGAGGCCCAACATGTAGTCCATTGAGATGGATTCCAATAGCCTGTTAAGAGGAGGAAGAGGGGTTTACAAGCCCTATTTCTTAGTGGTCAGTTTGGCAATAGCGCAGGCCATGCAAGACCTAATATACTTGCCAACATATTGTCAAAGTTTCGGCCAGTAGAAATGTTTCTGCAACATTGCCACTGTCTTTTTGGTGCCAAAGTGTCCTACCACCCAACTATAGTGATATTCCCAAATCATCTTCATGTTCTCTCTTGATGGAATGAAAATATGGCCTAGACGACAGAACAACCCATCCTGAAGATGAAAATTAGTGACCATTGAGTTGGTGCCTAACATTTGGTAGGTGGTGGAGAAGTCAAGGTCTGTCTTGTAGAGGTTTGGCCATATGAAGGTCTCATGGCCACAAGATTCTAGCACCATGGTGAGTGTCACAACTGGAGGTTGGCCGAGGTAGTCAAAAACTCGGTTGGAACTTCCTATTTTTTACTTGATGTTGAGGTGGAACTGTTGTAAGTATGTTGACCAATTCCGATGGTGGTCATTATGCAATTTGCCTTGGGTCTGCATGAACTATATTGGCTTGTGATCAGTGTGGATGATTTCCTCCTTCCAAAGCATGTAATGTATCCACTGGAGGTAGTATTGCACAGTGGAGTACATTTCTTTGTCATAATTAGGGTAGTTATGGACAACATCTAAAAGTGTCTCACTGTTATATGCCATGGGGTGGTCGTGTTGAGTGAGAATGATGCCCACAACATAGTGTAAAGAATCTGTCTCAATCTCAAAGGGATGTTGTAGGTCCGTTAATGAAAGTAATGGGGATGAGCAAAAACATTTCTTCAAGTCATCGAACGATTTTTGTTGGGATAGGCCCCACACAAATTTTTCCTTACCGCCACCCTAGGTTACCTGGCTGAGGGCCCATGGAGTATGAGAGAATCCCATCATGAACCTGCGATAGAAATTGGCGAGGCCCAAGAAGCTCTGAAGTTCAATGATTTTGGTTGGGTCTGGCCAGTCACGGATGACCTGGATCTTGGATGGATCCACATGCACACTTTTCTGATCAATGGTGTAGCCTAAGTGATCTAGATTATTTTCGGCACGAAATGAGAGCAGAGATATAATAAAGAAATGCACAGAGATATTGCATATATTCAATAATATAACAGAAATGTATCAGAGATGCAACCATAAACAAAGATATACAGTAATACACAATTTCTATTAATGAAAGAAATGTACAGAGACTGTAAAAATACAGAGTGAAAGACTCGCTAGAATGGTGGCAGCTTATCTCTGAGAAGAGATGTGACGGCTACTCGCATTCGCAAGAAGATGGTTACAATGAGGCTCTGAAGGCCCTTTTACAATGAACGGGAATTCCAAAAGTCCTAGACATCCAAAAACCTAACCCTAGGAGATGAAGCGCCAAAAGTCATGTGGGCCCCGTTTGGGTAAGTTGGTGCATCAACTTCCCGGGGTCGTAACTTTTGCATACGGTCTCTATTTTAGGCGTGT
>JASDQU010310169.1:108877-123229 GCA_032191745.1 Picea mariana
TCTTCTGGAGGAGATTCCTCTGACGAAGGAGATTCCCCTTCTCAGCCTTCCACACCCACTACCCCAATGGAAAATCAGAACAACCCTGCTAGACCCTAGCTTGATCAGGATGCCATAGCGGTACCTGGAGCTTAGCACCCTTTACCTAAGCACCCGGAGAAATGGCTTCCCAAGTTTGACCCTGACTCAAAACAGATCGCTGAAGATCACATTAAAAAGTTTATGTTAGCCATTAGAATCCGTAATGTCGAACATGAAGACGTTGTTTGTAGGTTGTTCCCTTATACCTTCGAGGGAAATGCATCCACATGGTACTTTTCCCAACAACCCCATACCATCGTGTCTTGGGAAAAGTTCGAGTCATACTTTTTGGAAAAATTCAGAGACGGTAAACCTCTAGAAGTCCTAGTCATGGATCTTTCTAGCTTAAGAATGAACCCAAAAGAAAAAGTTAAAGAATTTAATCAAAGATTCTTCACACTTAAAAACTGAATCCCTGTGGATTCCATGCCTGCCGAGAGTCTTATAATAGCTTACTACACTAAATCTTTGCATCAAAGTATAGCTATTTGGGTTAAACGATATCAGAAAGCCACGTTGTTAGAAGCCTTCGAGGAGGCCAGCCAGATTGAAAAAGACATACTTCGTCTTAAATACTCTTCTAGCAATGAAACAGAGACTAGTTCTTCTTCCAAAAAGGAGGTCGAAATTATCCCCAGACCTACTCCAAGTAAAACACAACTTGAAATCTCGGATTTAGAAAACTTAACTAAAGTTGTTAGAAAACTGTCAAATCAAGTTATAGACTTAATAAGGTCAACCGAAGAAGCTTCCTCAAGCAAAGGGCCCTACAAACCTCCTTTATGGAAGCCTTTTCCTACCAACCGACCTAATCCAACCACTGAAGGCCTTAATCTAAAAAGTCTACAATGCGCCCTTCAAACAATTCTAGAAGCCCAAGATAGCTTAATTCCCCCTGAGATCCCTCAGGAGGTAGTTGAACAAGAAACAGTTCAAGAAGAAGACTCTTCTCCGGATATTTTTGGACACTTCTCGGATA
This sequence comes from Picea mariana, assembly GCA_032191745.1. Lineage (NCBI taxonomy): Eukaryota > Viridiplantae > Streptophyta > Pinopsida > Pinales > Pinaceae > Picea > Picea mariana. The sequence continues at coordinate 109,938 of JASDQU010310169.1, forward strand.
GCATCTTTCAAGCTAACTTCAAGATAATCCATCCTTATAATACTAGGAGTAAGACTGCAAATAAACCTTCTACCGAAAACACTACAACTTTGCCCCCAAAGCAGTCTAAACCAACCGAGACTAAATAGAGTAATGTGAACCCCAACTTAGATTATGATGTCGTTGAAGATCTTAAAAAGCTAAGGGCTAACATTTCTTTTTATGAGTTATTGAAGTTTCCATTTATGCTTCAAAAAATGTTGCAAAATATTTCAGAGAACGACAAAAATGGTAATTCTAATGGTAACAAGGTTGTGCAAAACAAAGTCCCTCAGAAGACTTCCACTAAAAATAATCCTGATCCTCAAGATAAAGGAAGCCTTCCTATAAATAATGTAAATAATGTAGATAAAGTATCTTTATAAACATCGAGTAAAAAGCCACAAGCTTCTACTCTTAGTACTCGCAAAAATGTACCTCCTTTCCTGTTAACTTTTGATATTTTTAATAGAAACATGCAAAATTGTATGGTAGACTCAGGGGTGTCGTCCAATGTGATGCCATGGTCTATCTGCCAGAAGATTAACGCTGAAGTAGAACCCTCGACTTTGAAAATCATACAACTTGATCGAACCAATGTTAAAGTTTTAGGCGAACTAAAAAATGTACTTATTAGATTATCGTCTAACCCCAAGGTTCATCAAGTTATTGATATAATCGTTGTGGATATTCCAGAAGTGTATGGTCTATTTTTAAGCAGGGATTGGTCAGAGCAGCTACATGGTTACTTCGTGACAGGTTGGTCTCACTTATGGCTTCCAGAGAATGGCAAGCCCAACAAGATCAGGGTGAATCGTGAACGCTACCTTAAGTTCACGGTCACAGATTTGAATGATCCTAACGAACCATTCACACCTTCTGATGATTCACCCGAAGTCCAAGGGATGAAAACCTTCTTTGGCAATTTCATGGTCGAGGCTTCACCTATCATCAATCCAGAACAACAGTCTGAGATTCTAGCATATATGAAACCAACAGCTTCTATGCAACAGTCCCATGTGCCCGATGGAAATCAAATTTGGTCTCTTTATTTCAACGGGTCTAAGTCTAAAGAAGGAGTTGGTGCAGGCTGCATCATTATCGATCTGGCAGGTAACAAGACATTAATTGCACGTAGACTAGAATTTGAATGTACTAATAATACTGCAGAATATGAGGCTTTACTGCAAGGTCTCAGAAAAGCTCTGGATATGAACATTCAAAACCTGGTTGTATTTGGCGACTCTGAAATAGTGGTTAGATAGGTAAGAAATTATATCCACTGCCTTTCTCCGCATCTCAAGAGCTACCAGTCTGAGGTATGGAGTTTAATGAATAAATTTTCTGCTTTCAATATAAATTCCATTCCTAGATTAAATAATGCTGAAGCAGATCTATTAGCTAATGTAGCTTCTAAACTTCTTCCTGCAGAAGGCTTGTCCCCAGACGCATTCTCTGTCGAGTTGTTGTTTCAACCATCTGTTCCTGACGATATCATGAACTAGAGAGTCTTTGATGACGATCAACAGATCATCAACTTTCTGCACATGGAAGAAACCTTTCAAGGCACAGTGATAGATGAACGCACACATGATGACAATTTGCATGATTTTACGGTAATACCTGATCTGAAACTCCTGAAGCTCTGTCGGACATGGTAAATTCCATACCCAAATCTATAGTTAGATTAGAGAAGTTTTATGATTTTGAAGATAAATTTAAAAAGACGGTCAACTGTAAGACCAATAGTTCCTCGTTGTCTTATGAAAAAGTAAACTTAGGAACTAATGAAAATCCTCAGTGCATTAACCTAGGCTTAGGATGTTCTCGACAAGAAAAAGCTACATTTGTTAAATTATTTAAAGAATTTAAGGATGTTTTTGCGTGGACGTATGATGATCTTAAAACTTTCGATCCTAATATCATACAACATGCCATCCCTACGAAGCCCCAAACCTTACCCTTTCAACAAAAACTGAGGAAAATGCACCCTAAACTAGAACCGACCATTCAAAAAGAATTGAATAAGCTCCTTAATACTAAAATAATTTTTCTTGTTAGGCACACTCAATGGGTTTCTAACCTTGTCCTAGTTCGGAAGAAAAACTGGGAAATACGACTCTGCGTAGATTTCTGAAACCTCAATAGAGCATCTGATAAAGACAACTATCCTATCCCACCCATGGAACAGATCCTTCAACAGGTATCTGGTTCCGAGAGGCTATCCCTATTAGATGGTTTCTCTGGATACAACCAAGTCATGATGTCTCCACCAGACCAACTCAAAACTACCTTCTGTACCCCTTGGGGCACTTATGCTTATTGTAAAATGCCCTTTGGATTGATTAATGCTGGTGCCACCTTTCAGAGAGCAATGGACATTGCTTTCCGAGGTTTAATCAATCAGTCTATCATAGTTTACTTAGATGATGTGACTATATATTCTAAAAACAAAGATGATCATCTAGTTCACTTACGAGCCGTTCTACTGCGATGTCGTAAGTACGGCATCTCCTTGAATTCTAAAAATTCTATCTTTGCAGTAGAATAGGGTAAACTCTTAGGATTCATTGTGTCTAGTGAAGGAATGATTATTGACCCCGATAGGACTCAAGTCATCGCAAAACTTCCCCCTCCTACATCCAAAAAATCCATGTAGTCTTTCTTAGGCTAGATTAACTTCATGAGGAGATTCGTCCCCAATTTCTCCGAAATGGTCAGGCCTTTATAGAATTTGATTAAGAAAGACACCCAATATCACTGGGGACCCATAGAAAATCAGGCTTTCAATGCAATAAAGAAGGACATAATAGATGCACCGTCTCTCATGAGCCCTGACTTCTCTCAAGATTTTACACTCTATACTTTTTCTTCTGACCGTTCCTATGTCATCGTCCTAACTCAGAAGAATGCCGAGAACCATGAAGTACCCATCGCCTTTATGAGCTATGCTTTCAAAGGCACTGAACTTAACTATCCAGTGGTTGATCGGAAAGCCTACTTTGTTTTCAAAGAAGTCAAGCACTTCCGATCCTATCTTTTGAAGTCAAGGATGAAAGTCATTGTCCCTTACCTAGCCATGAGGAACTTGTTAGTGAAAAAGGAGTTAGGAGAAAAGAGAGCTAACTGGGTCACCTCCTTGCAGGAGTATGACTTAGAAATCACCCCATCTCAGATTGTGAGAGGCCAAGGGTTATGTAAGTTGGTTGTTGATTCAGAGATAGGACAGCAAGAAGAAAGTGATACGTCTAACCTAGGACAATGCGATCAAAGTCTAATCTGTTGCGCACAAAACCTTGTTAGTCCTTGGTACGGTGATATTCAATTCTATCTTGAACATGGATTAGCACCTCATCACTTAGATCCCCCTAAGAGAAGATAATTGAGGTTAAAGTCTGCCTCCTTTCATTTGATAAATGGTATCTTGTTTTGTCAAAATTTTGACGGCGTACTGATGCGCTGCCTCGAAAAAGACGAAGCAGAAAAAGTCTTTCTAGAGTTGCACACAGGAGAAGCTGGCGGTCATTTTGGTGGTGACACCACTGCTCATAAAGTTCTAAGAGCCCTACTCTTTTTAGAGATTCCCATGCCTTCTGTCATAAATGTATCATATGTCAGAAAGCATCGGGGCAGTTACAAAAACTAGCCTTTCCTTTGCAACCCGTTTCAGTAGATTCTCCTTTCCAGCAGTGGGGCCTTGATATCATAGGTCCAATCAACCTTCCATCCTCCCAACAACACAAGTTTATTGTGATATCCATGGATTACTTTACCCGATGGTCTGAAGCTGCTGCGTTAAGAAATGTCAACACCAGTCAGGTAATCGCCTTTCTAAATTCGAATATTATCACTCGTTTCGGTATTCCTGATTGTTTAGTCTTTGACAACGCTTTTTACTTTTCTTCTCTTGAGATGAGCGAGTTCGCTTTGGAAAAAGGAATTAAATTGAAGTATTCTGCTAGTTACTACCCCCAGGGCAATAGATTGGCAGAATCAACAAACAAGAACTTGATTAAAATTATCAAGAGAACCGTGGTTGAAAATCACAAAAATTGGCACAATGCATTGCTGAACACGCTGTGGGCTGATAGAGTAACACCAAAAGCTGCTGTAGGTAACTCCCCCTTTTTTCTCATTTATGGCAGAGAAGAAATTCTGCCACCTCACATTCTTCTTCCTTCACTTCAGTTTCCACAGAAAGTTCAAGAAGAATATTGTCCCCCTCTAGAAAACCGAATTAACGCTTTGATGAAGCTAGAAGAGGTAAGAGCCCAAGATAAACGTAAGTTAGATCAACATCAACAATTGGTTAAAAGCTGGTTCGATTCTAACTCTGTTTTTGATAGGAATTTTGAAGTAGGTGATCTCGTCTTAAAATGGGACAAACCACATGACGGAAAGGGAGAACACACAAAATTTCAAAACTTATGGCTTGGACCGTTTTTAATCGCTGAAAAGTTGGGTCCTAGTTCTTTTCGATTGCAAAATCTTGAAGGGTAGCCTGACAGCTACCCGGTGAATGGCCAAGCCTTGAAGAGATACTTTGCTTGATCACAACCCTTGTATTTTATGTACATATTTTGATTTTCTGTGCTTTTTCATTTTCCTTGTTGTTTTGATTTCTCTTTGAATTTATCAGTTTGTGTTTTCTTTCAAATACACATACCTGTACACTGAACCATGCAGACCTAATAAAATTCCTTCACTGAAATAACTGCTAAGAGAATTTGTATAAACATCAATGGTATTTCTAAAATTTATATTTATGTTGGTTGTTTAAAAGAAGATGGCTGATTTCGATCTCTAAGTAAAGTTCGTCATGATCATCCATTATCTTTTTACGTTGTCCCTATTCCGTAAAGGAATGACTCAGAGGATGTCTCCCTGCCTTAGGAAGTTGTTTTTGTAAATAAAACATCTTTGGATCTAAATAGAGGACAGTCCTAAAAAAATTCTGATGAGGTCTAAAAATATATGAAAAATCATTTTCAGCGTCACCCCGCTCAGCTATATATCTATGAAAAACAAAACAAAATAAATTAAGAAAACAAAATAAATTATTAATAAGAGTTGTGGGAAGTGCATGTAAACCCGCCGGGATACTGAACAGGTCTGCTAGCAGCGGGTAAATGCATGCATGGCGCCAATACAACTTCACCGAGGTACTGAACAGGCCCACTGGGAGCGAAGCAATGTCAGGTATATGAAAATTGGTAAATAAGAAACCTCTTTAATGTCCTTTATTATGATCTAGAACTTCTCGGTAGGATACAGATATCAGAGTGGGTTAAATGGAAACCATGTCGAGGCTATGGACGTCTGCTGGTAGCAGTGGCTATGCCAACAGTATTGAAGATTTTATCTTTAATATCGTGACTTGCTGATCTTAAGACTGTTATCAGTTTTCATCTTTTGAAACAATACTTGAATATTTGGTTAATGATGATGTTTATACAATTTTCTGGTAGTTATTTTTGAGTTGAAATTATGTTTGTTGTCCTAATTTGAATTTATTCTTTTTGGCAGAGATAACTGCTTCTACCAGTGTGTTTCCATTGTTGGCAGCCAAATCACATTTTTCCATTGTCTTGTAAGCTGCCTACACCAATGTTTTGCAAACATCGATTTTTCGTCGCAATTTTGGAATGAACGACACTTTTATTCTTTGCGCCTTTTTACACACTTATTTTCGTTTTTTTTTCACGACTGTAAGCGTGAAAACATTGGTCTTTAGAAGCCGCATTAGAATCACTATTTGAACTGTCATTATCTTTCTTGTCAGTATGCCTATTGCATTTATATTTCATTTATCGCTATGCAGTTTGCAAAAGCCCTTTCGACTTATACTCATTGGACATTCTTGGGTTGATTTTGTGACTTTGTCTCGCTAAGTTTGTAATGCATTGGCATTTGGATTCATGTGTTTTGATCTACTTGATAATTGGTTTCATGAAAATATGTCGATGTTATGATTAAACCCTTGATATATTTCATTTGGTATGACACCTAGTTTCAAACATATTCGCACATTGGTTAAACTATTGATATGAGTTGATACATTGGCGCAGGGTTAAATATTTGATTTTGGTTTCAAATTGAATAATTGATGGTTTAAAAATTTGGCACAACGTTGATTACACGCATTGGTTTATAAACTTACCATTTGATTCATTGGTCGGCCGAGTGACTTGACTATTGAACTATGTTATAATGGGTAGAATAGCTATAAGCCGGCGGGTGTACTTTGGCAATAACTATTTTTCATGGCAGGGATAAGCTCCACCACCTTCGCACGATAGAATTTATGCCTATCCCTTATTCACCATTTACCTCTGTTAGCTCGGATAGCCCCACATGCATTCTGTTTCTGTGTGTGCTATGATCCAAACCATGGGCTTACCGTGTGCTCGGCTCCATGGCACGAGTCGTGTGAATCGAGCCAAATCGTAGCCAAGCCTTGTTAATGTTCGACAATGCCCGAAAAGACTTGGAGGCTAACGGCTGGCTCACCTTCGTACAGAGATTTGAGGGTTTTAACTTATTTGTGGCACAACAGTTCGCTTTGACTTTCGATGGTTGTAGAGCCAAGGTGGGTGACATCTAGTTGGAAATCGATGAGGGATTTATCAGTTCTACTATAGGGTTACCTGCCACGGGTCAGCGTTGGTTCAAAAATTTGAAAGTGCAAGAGGTTCCATGGCCGCTATTGTTTCTCTCGCGCAAAGTCACCTCTTGTGATAGAGGTATGCCCATATTTATGATTAAACCACGATGGCATGACCTTTTGATGCTAGTCAAGCAATTCGTGACCTATGAAGGTCGATACAGACTCTGTTTTTCTCTACCACCTGTGGTTGCTAATGAATTTTATAGGGTATCCGTTGAACATGCCTTTCTACTTTCAACGTAGATTATATAAAATGTCGAAAAGGTTTAAAAAGGAGAAGGCTGACAGTAGCCTATTCCACCATGGGCTTATTAAAATTATCATTGTTTATCACTTGAGTTTACATGGTGATAGATGGATAGCTTTCGTCGCTCGAAATGGTTTTGATGACACAAACCCTATACAAGTTGACAAGCCTGTGGTAAATGAAACCAAGGCCAGGCCACCCATGCCCTTCGATATCCTGTTGCCCGCTCCTAAGCCTTCGGTCGACCCTCTTATTGACTTACCAAACGTTGGAACTGAGAAGGCCGAGACTATTAAAAATCCTGTAAGAAAAAAGTCCAAGGAAAACCCTACTGCTAATGCCAAGGGTAAAAAGAACGCTCAACTTCTTTCAAGGATGGCTAGAAACAAACCTAAACCCTCTGTTGAGTCAAAGCCTATAATCCTTAGTGAGGATTCAGATTTTGACGTAGAACGTTTCCTAGCCAGTGAGTACCCTTACTCATAGGGTTTATGCCGCAAACCACCTTATGATTTCGTGATGAATCTTCCCCCTTGCCTAAGGAATAACCCTAGCTACCCTGGTATCAAACTGCCTAATGAAACCCTCAGCAATACGTCCAAACCCTCGCCTGCTCTTTCAAAACCCACACATCCGTCATGTGACCAATGTGAGTTATGGTTGGAACGATACTACATTGACGTTCCACTACTTCAATCTAAAATTCAATCGCTAGAAAGTCAATTTGCAGTGCTGACCAACCAAAGAGACCAACTCCAAACAACTGATAAAAAATAGAAGACAATTGGCTCGATCCTTTTCAAGAATGTGGAATCGGCCACAGCCGTTATCAACTCTAAACTGTCGCGATCCAACCATACAGGTATGAATTTTTGTATCGTTTTAGTTTTGTGAATGATCAAGGTTAACACAATGATTTGAATTCTATTTTTAAATAGCTCTGTCCCTCATTCAAATTCCTCTGTCATTCAGTGTTCATCCTGTACATTGTTTTTCTTTGCTAAAAATAAACGGAGTTTTGTTTTGATACATGATTCGATCATTCCCAGTTTAGTCACCGGTAGATTTTTATTAAGATTTGATTGGTTTTCGATTGGATTTGATTTGATTGAGTTAACGAAACTCATGATTTTCTCTCAATTGAATTCATTTTGCATCTACTCCAAGCAAGAAGTTTTTCATGCTCGATTTAGAATATGATCTTGTTTGGATTCAATTTCGTTATGGTTCATATGCTGTGATTGGAAAGCAATTTCAATAAGTTTGATTGTCACGATCTTGTGATATGTCATGTAATCTTCTCAGAACAGGAATACAACTCTGTTCTGTTTCAATTTGGAAGGAACTGTTATGTTTCGTAGGAAAACGATTCTCTCAGCTACGCCTGTGCAAATGCACCCGAATCGTGGAATAGTTTTGATTTGTAATGACTATGTTAAAACCTTTTCTGTTCGATTCGCTCTTATTCTGATTGGATTATCCCATATCTTGAGTTGGCAAGATTGTTTTATGAGTTGGATTCGTGTTTTAATTACTGCTTTGTTTGATTTGTAAAACAAATTGATCAACATTCGTTATTTTTTCCGATTATAATTCATTGTCAAATGAACAATTTTGATCAAAGTCAATCGGTCTTGTTTGCCCATAACAAATTACGAATTCTGTTACCGGTCAATCGATCCTGTTATGATTTTATTTGAATTGATTTTTGCACCAGTTTGAATTGATCTATTCGTGGCATGAATCGTTTATTATGTCAATGCAGTTATAATGATTTGAAAATGATCTTGTTGGATTCATATCTTCTGTTGATAAGGCTGCATAACAATTGCTTGCAATTTGTTTTGATTATGTTGAATTCGCTTTGATATGAAACGATTGCATTATTGTTCCATATAATTTTGTCACCCGACTTTGTGGTAACAAACAAAACAGAGTAGTCATTTAATTGATTTGGATCTTGTTTGACTTCGAATGGTATAACAACTTCAAATTGAATGATTTGTTTTCAAATAGATATTGGATGTTAATTGAATTGATTTAAAAAAAAAAAAAAATTTAATCGATTTTGATGCTGATTTCGTGTCTTATTTAGACCAGCTACAGAATCGAAAGATTTTGTAGCTAGTCTATAGGATTAGATTTTTATCATTTTGTTAATAAAGAATCCTTCTAACTTGTTCATTTTTGGCCCTTTTCAAGTAAATTCGAATTGAATGGGACATGTTGGACAGGCTAGGGGAATATTTGTGTATTTTAGTTTTACTTTAGAATCTTAGTATAGTTAAACTTGGGATATCTTCCCAGATTTTATGTAAACAGTTTGATAACTTCCACAGGGAGGTTTTACCCTGTGGAAAAACTTATAAATACTTATTATTTTTGTAATAAGGATTATCCTCACTTGTGGGAGAACCAGGATTATGGATTTCTAATACAATCTGAGACAGAAGTTGATGTTTTGCTACAGTTTTCGCTTTCATAATATCAATCTTTTGTTTCATGTTTTTGCATATCAATTTGCATTTGATTAGTGACTACTTTAGCTATCATGGTCTTTTGCAGAATGATATGATTGAATTAATGTGATACATGCCTGATTTCTTTCACTAATTTAAAGAATACAACAATTACTTAGTTCATCTAATGAATGACAGATTTCTCTTCTTCATCAATTGAACTATTATGTATAGATCTTTGCACACAGGTTTATCTAACTGTGAAGATTTACAAATTATAAGATTGTTGTTATTTTTATGTCTTGTTTGTCTTGTAATCAAACTTGTAGAGCACTGCAGCGTATCATTTACGAGAAGCTCCTAGATAATTCAGTGCGGGTTTCCTCCCTCTTATCAGCTAAGACAATCATCATACACAGGACAAATCTGGAGCATTCTTCCAAGTCACTTTGTAATTTATTTTCATTAATTTGTTAGTATAATATTAGTATTTTAGTTAGATATATTTGTATCTTAGATTAGTGATTTAGTTTAGTTAGTTTTGCTTTATTTCTTGTTCATAAAATCATAAAATCAACAAAAAACATCTTTCTCTGTCTTAGGGCAGAATATAAATGAGTTTTTTCAGGTTTTATTTAAATCTGTAAATTGTCGATATTGTACATTTCGTGAATAAGTTATATTTCAGTTAGTAGTTAGATAGTTTATTAGTTAGAGTTAGTATATTAATAGTTAGTAGATTATATATATATATATATATAGAATAGTTAGATTAGTTTAGTTTGTTTAATAATTAGTTTTAGTTTAGTTTTTTTAATAGTTAGTTTTAGTTAGATTAGTTTATTAGTTTGTTTTATTTTTTTTTTAGCTAGTTTAGTTAGTTTAGAATAGTTTTTCTTTTTGTTTTCTTAGAACCTTAGATCAGCTAACGGAGCCGCTAAAACTGTCAAGGTGGTTCATCCCAAACGGCTTGGGTTATTAGACAACCCCAGACCGGTTCCACTCTTTCAGTTGACGGATGGTCGATTTCGCCCGTTCGCAAGTTCCTTTGCTTTTGCCCACTCATCGGGGTATCAAAGCTAGGATAGCATTAAGTTGCCAGGAGGGCACACTATGCATTGAGCTGCAGTAAGAATTGGAGAGTTGAGGAAGCCGCAGTTTCCAAGAGAGACGTAAGGGCAGTGTTAGCAGTGAGTTTTTTTTGTTTTCCATATTTTGCATTCACAAAGGAGCCACTGTCAGGATGAAAGGTGCAGAGCCATGGAAGATAGACTAGCCACTACTGGAGGAGTTAAAGATTCCGGAGAGAGTCCGTGAAGATCAACCGTGGTTGAGAGAAGAGCCCAGATTGGGTTGTTTGATGTGTTGGACCAAAGGTCCCCCCAGATCATTCGCTGCTGAGACCGTGCAGAGAGGAGTCAGGTTTAGATTGTTTTTTGGAGTTGGTTGGCGCACACCAAAAGGCTCTGGATGCTATAACAAATGCGCACCATCACATTTCGGTAATTTGATGAAATGCAAAAATTATCGTGATTTCGAGCTATTTAATGGTGGAACTGTGTATTTTGAGATGTTGACAGGGAAGCCGATCATTTCGATCCTTTTAATGACGCGAGATGGTGATTTAGAGGGAGAAAATTGGTGATTTTTTTCTATTTGACGGTGAAAATTGAATATTTTGAATGCTTTTGGTAAAGATTTGTTATGGAAGTTGTAGCTGATAGACAGGGTTTGATCTTGATTTTGTGTTGTCAGAAGATTGATCCTAGAACGCTTGGGGATTTGAACAGTCTGAATGGGTCCTTGTGTCTGTTGGTTTGGTTAACTTTGTAAAGCACTTACCTTATATAATTTCTTGTCTAGTTTTGCTGAAAATTTATTTTGGAGGATTGATTTAATAAAAGAGAAAAAAATGGCATCAGGAATGTATGAGCAGCTTATGATTCCAACATTTTCTGGGAAAAATTATGATAATTGGGAATTTAGAATGAAATTAGCATTTGACTCATATGAGCTATCAGATATAGTAATGGTTGGTTATAATGAACCACAAGATGAGTCTATTTTGAGTGTTGATGAAAAGAAAAATCTTGACGAAAATAGGAAAAATAATAAAAGGGCTTTGCAGATAATTGGACAAGAATTAGACGATTCAATTTTTGGAAGGATTAAACCAGCCGCTATAGCCAAGAAAGCATGTGACATTCTAGAGATAGCATATCAGGGCACAATGCAAGGTAAAAATTGCCAAACTCCAAGCACTTAGAAGGGAATTTGAAAGCTTGCAAATGAAATATTCTGATTCAATAGATCAGTTTACACATTGTCTTATGGAGTTGGTTAATCAAATAAGACAAAATGGTGATGAGCTAGCAAATCAAAAGGTTGTAGAAATTTTTTTAAGAAGTTTTCCTAGAAACTTTGATGCAATTTTTGTGGTAATTGAAGAATCTAAGGATTTGAGTACATATACTATGGATGAGTTGGTTGGCTCCTTGAAAAATTATGAGGACAGGTTGAACATGAATGAAAATACCTCATTGGATCATGCATTCAAAACACAAATGAAATTTGGCAGAGGAAAAGGAAGAGGAAGAGGAAGAAATAATTTTCAAAGAGAAGAAAGAAAGAATCAAGACCCAGGAGGAATGAGAAATCAAAGTTTTATCTCAAGGGAAAACAATCACAACCAGGCATCTCAAAGGTATGACAAATCAAAGATTCAATGTTATTACTGCAAGAAGTATGGTCACTTTGCAAATGAATGCCAAAAGAGACAAGAAGATACACGAGAAAGCAGAATGCACATTTCTCTAAGATTAGTTCCGAGACATTGTTTATTACATGTGATGTAGCCCAAGAAAATGCAAGTAACATTTGGTTTCTTGATAGTGGTTGTAGTAACCATATGATTGGAAATAAAGGGTTGTTTGAGGATTTTAATACATTAGTTAAAGAACAAATTAAATTGGGTAATGATAATATTGTAAAAGTCATGGGAAAAGGTGCAATCAATGTAATAACAAATAGTGGAAAGAAAACTATTCTTGATGTTTATTTTGTGCCTGGTTTAAAGCATAATATCATAAGTGTGGGACAACTTACTCAAAAGGGTTATAGAGTTTGTTTTGAGAATAATGTATGCAATATATTTGATATTCCTCCTAGTAAAATGGTGATTGCAAAGATTAAAATGATAGCCAATAGAATGTTCCCACTTCACATGAATTGCAAAGATTAAAATGACAGACAATAGAATGTTCCCACTTCACATGAAAAGTAAAACGATGGAGAAGATTGGAGAAAGTTTCAAGGCATCAAGTCAAGATCAAGCATGGATATGGAACTTTAGGTATGGCCATCTAATCTTTAAAGGATTGTGTTTGTTGCAAATAAATGAAATGGTAAGAGGCTTACCACCTATTCAAGCACCAAAAAGTTCATGCAAAAGTTGTATTTTGGGCAAGCAACATAGGAAACACTTTCCAAAAGAGAAGTCATATAGAGCTTGGGCCCCTTTAGAAATTGTGCATATAAATTTATGTGGTCCAATGAAAACACCATCATTAGTGGGGAGCATATATTTTCTAACATTCATTGATGATTATAGTAGAAAAACATGGGTTTATTTTCTCAAACAAAAATCTAAAACATTTGACAAGTTTAAGGAATTCAAGGCATTGGTTGAGAAATAGTGTGGTCTATCTATTAAGATATTAAGATCAGATAGAGGAGGAGAATACAAGTCAAATGAGTTTTTGGAATATTGTGTTAGAAAAACAGGACCGCGGAGCAATAAAATAAAACAAATGCAGAAACAAAACACAGAAGACACACAATACAAGAGAGACACAGATTTACGTGGTTCACCCAGTGTGGGCTACGTCCACCAGAGAAATTG
>JASDQU010310170.1:11956-24300 GCA_032191745.1 Picea mariana
CCTCATCATGTTATTATTACTTTGAACAAGAAATTCTACAGGATACTTGAGGTAGTCCCACCTAGTGTTATTTCCTTGATCTCTGCCAAGCAATGCAGGAAGGTCATTTATCAGACTGAGAAGTTTTTATTCTCCATGATTCAATCTCAGAGTGAGTGAAAGGTTGTAGCCACATCCATGGCCTCCATGACTGACCTCTCCACACAACAGAAGAAAGTGGACAAGGTCGTGGAAGAATTAAAATAGATCTTCTCATCACCTACTAGGGTACCTCGACACTGTCAGGTCAAGCATCCCATCGATCTAACCCCTGACGCACCGTTATCCAATGGGACATTCTATCACTGCTCTCTGCTAGAAAATGAAGAGATCATGCGTCAGATCCAAGAACTGCTCCAAAAAGGGCACATCCAACCCATCTCATCACCTTCTGGAAGACCAATCATGCTGGTGCAGAAGAAAAATGGGACTTGGTGACTTTGCATTGATTATCGAACCCTAAATAAAATCACAGTCAGGAACCGATACCCGATTCCCCAAATCGAAAATATCCTTGATCAACTCAAGGGGGGAAAATACTTCAGTAAGATTGATCTGAAGTATGGCTACCATCAGGTCCCAATAGAACCAACAGTTGTATGGAAAGTTGCCTTCAATTCAAAAAAAGTTCTTTTTGAATGGTTTGTCATTCCCTTTGGTTTGACAAATGCCCTAGCAAATTTCATGAGGATGATGCACAATATCTTTCAACCTTTCACTAATTATTTTATGGTGGTGTATCTAGATGACATCCTCATCTACAACAATACTTGGGAACAACACTTGCAACATATTCAACAAGTTATGCATATTTTACAACAGCACAATCTATATGGAAACTTGGAAAGATGCTCCTTCAACATGGATAGGGTCCACTACCTAGGATACATTTTTTATACGGATAGGGTCCATTACCTAGGATACCTAGGATATTGAGTCTGACTAACTGCATTACGACACTTAGCCTATTTTCTATCTTTCACAACCGTGGGTTCATGGATTCCTAGGTTGGTGGGTTCACAAAAATTCCCAAATCCTAATTGCTCTCGTTCGTCCCCGTCATCTTTGTGATTTTCCAAATATGCATTTAAGTATGGTTTAATGCTAATAAATCATCATGAAAGTTTCATAGAGATTTTCATTAATAAGCAAAGGGATCCATGAGATTTCTCATTAAACGACATTAAATCACGATTTGATGAAGATTATATTATTGTTATCTCTCGCAATCGCTCATTGCAAATATTATATGGATTAAAGGAATGCTCTCATCAACTTATGGACATAACAACTTGACATAAGTTATTTGGTCATAATTTGAATATTTTTGGGCGTGAGGACCAAAAATTTCAATGATCTAGAGCGTATTATTACTATTCATCCCCTTATGCTCAGAAGGAAGTGATTTTGACATCCAAAATTGCTCATCTAGGGTGTGTCCTTGAGGCTTTCGACTGCTAGGAATTGGTTTCATGGTGCATTGAGAAATACATACTGATTCAGTGGATTATTCAACTTCGATACCATTCTCCCATCTCTCTTTCACCTCAAGTGTTATGTAAGATGTTGAAGTTCCATGAGACAACACTTACTTTCAGAGGAGAGGATTGCAGGGATTTCCTGAAAAAGCATGAAAATGGTCTGGACCTCTTACTTGATTTCTTGGGTAATATTGTGGTTTTCCCTGAAGACATTACCAGGTTGCAAGTTGACTCGTTCAAAAACCATTTTCGGGAAATAATCTGAAAGGACCCATGAATTTCTGAAAGGACCCACAACTAACCACTGCACAACTTCTCCCAGATCTGACGGTCTAGAATGGTTCTTCTTATTCTGGATGGATCTTGATCTCTTATCATTCAAAACCTTAAAAGTTCCTCCTTCCTGAAGGATTTCTCCCACTAAATCCTATGTACTTATCCTTTCTTCAAAGTTTGAACTCCTTACAGGGGTTCTCTAACACTTAGTTGGATTTTTGGATCTGTGCACACCTTGCAACATATTCTTATGCAAGACTTAGCTTCTCACAGGAAATTGTGCATGCCTTGCAGTAACCCCTTTGCACTCCTTGAAAATGAAAGTTTCTCTATCTCTTCTGAGCTTTATCTCTCAGACCCTCCGACTCCTTAAATGGTTTCCTCAATGCTAAGTCAAACTTCCAATTTGTGCATGCCTTGCAATAGATTCTTACACAAGACTTAGCTTCTTGCAGGTGACTGTGCACACCTTGCAACAGTCCCTTTGCACTCTCTACAATGGAAGTTTCACGTGATCTCTTCTGAGATTCTGAGTTGAAACAGGCTCTGTCAACACACTCCTTGCGGACTAGATGCACACCTTGCATAAAATCAATGAAGAGAAATAATTGAAACTTATTCAAATGCTTCACAGTCTCATACTTTCAATAACATAACTCATTCATTCATGAAAACAGTAAATAACAGGGAAACTGTAAACAATAGTGACACCATGCATTGGGTCAATATCCCTCTATTATATTCATTCCAATGTAAAATGGCTACAACCTGAAAACAAACTTAGATTCAGTAATAAATATCTCCTACTCGACAACTAACATTATCTAGGTATACAATGCACCTACTTATATAATAGGTCCTCTCGGGTTTCCTCCAACTACCTACCTGATTGAAATTAAATTCTATAGTTACTTAAGTCATATTACATAAATGTCTATGACAAACCATTTAAGGCGAGTCTTCAAATCCACACCAAAATCAAATAACAAAGGACAATTTGATCTCTTCTGGTTTTGACGTGATCATTCAACCTCCTCCCATTAACTTCTTTGATTCATATTTTACCTAGAAGTTCTTTGAGATATGCCATCTTTCAAAATTTAAAATTTTACTCAAAAGGCGCGCTAAGCGCTGAGCTGTCGTCCCATGTGGATTTGGTTGATGATGCTCCTGCTTCATACTCCTCTAGGCAGAAAAATCATGGACTCTTATCCATGAGCTCCTGTTTTGACCTTCCATGCTTATGTACATTAGCTTCACTTACCCAACTGGCATCTTCTATAGGGTGTCCTTTCCACTTGACCAAATGTTCAAAGTA
This sequence comes from Picea mariana, assembly GCA_032191745.1. Taxonomy (NCBI): domain Eukaryota; kingdom Viridiplantae; phylum Streptophyta; class Pinopsida; order Pinales; family Pinaceae; genus Picea; species Picea mariana. The sequence goes on from JASDQU010310170.1 coordinate 15,071, forward strand.
GGTCTTCCTCCTGGTTGTCTTACCAATCCTCTAATCAACGATCTTCTCCATTTACAGATTTTATGTTACAGGCATCTGCTTCTCCTACTGAATCTTCTCTTGATCTTCTGATATCTCTGTGTCATCTTCCTTGTAAGGATACAGGTCTGAAACATTGAATATGGGTGATATTCCCACAATCTCTAGTAGCTCTAGCTCATAAGCATTGTTACCAAATTTTCTTAGGATATTGCATGATACAATATTATTCAACTTCAGCTTGTTATATGTTCCTCTTGGGAACCTTTCCTTCCTCAAGTGTGCTAATACTTGGTCTCCCAATTCAAATTGAAGTTCTCTTATGTGTTGATCAACTCTGTGTTTATACTATACATTGTTGTTATTAAACTACTCCTTGATCTGATCACGAAGCTTATGCATTTCTGTAGTGAAGTATTCTACTCCAATACTTCTAAATTCACTCTGCTCCATGTCTCTCAACTCTGATACCCCTCTTGGCATCATCCCATAGACTATCTGGAATGGGATTTTTCCTATACTTATGTTTGGTGAGTTATTATATGCAAACTTTGTTTGTGACATAATTTGATCCCACTAGCTATGATGTTTAGTGACCAAACTTCTCAGCAAATTTCCTAAAATCTTATTTACCACCTCAGTTTGTCCATATGTATGAGGGTGATATGTTGAACTAAAATATAGTTTTGTACCCAACTTCTTCCATAATGTTCTCCAGAAATGACCAACAAATTTAGTGTCTCTTTCTGAAACAATGCTCTTGGGTAATCCATGAAGTCTCACAACTTCCTTGAAAAACAAATTCGCAACATGTGTTGCATCACTGGTCTTCTAGCATGGGATAAAGTTTTCTATCTTCGAAAATCTATCAACCACAACAAATATGGAATCACTTCCCCTCTGGTTTCTCGGCAATCCCAACACAAAATCCATGCTTATTGCATCCCAAGTCCTATCTGGAATAGGCAATGGCTAATACAATCCAGTGTTTTGCTTCTTTCCTTTTGCATACTGGAAAATCTTACATTTGTCCACGAAATTATTCACCTCTGCTCTCATAAATGGCTAATAGTATGAGATTTTCAATTGGGAAAACATATTTCCATGGACGAAATGTCCTGCCAGACGTCCACTGTGTTTTTCCTTCAGTAGATTTTCCCTCATCGAGCACCTTGGTATGCACAATTGGAAACCTTTAAACAAAAATCATCTTGGATAATATACTATGTCCACTGGTTTCTGTATCTGAGAACAGGGTTTTCACATGCTTCATATGCTTCCTTAAAATATGGATCATCACAATACATATCCTTAAGGTGTTCAAACCCTAATGCCTTGACCCGAAATTCCTGCAGAATTATACATATCCTGCTGAATGCATCAACAACCTTGTTAGAACTACCATAAATATGTTTAATGAAAAAAGTGAAATTTTCCATAAACTCTACCCACTTATCATGTCTCTGGTTTAACTTCTCCTATCTGATTATGAATTGTAAAGCTTGGTTATTGCTATACAAGACAAATTCCTTTGGAACAAGGTAGTGCCTCCATTTTTTCAAGGCTTGAATTATGGCATAAAATTATTTGTCATATGTGGAGTACTTTCCCTTAGGCTCATTCATCTTCTCACTGAAATATGCAACAGGTCTATTGTCTTAGCTCAAGACTGCTCCAATTGCAACTCCACTCGCATCACATCTTACTTGAAATTTTTTCCCAAAATTCAGCAAGACCATAATTGGTTGCTCTATTCTCTTCTCCTTCAATATATTGAAACTTTTCTAAGCTTATTTTGTCCATTTAAAAGGCTTGTGTCTCTTCTTCACTGTATCCATCATTGGTGCATAAATTACACTGAAATTTCTAATGAACTTCCTATAGAAACTGGCTAATCCATGGAAGCTTCTCACTTCAAACATACTCCTTGGTGATGGCCACCCTTTGATTGCTCTGACCTTCCTGGGATCCATCTTCAATTCATTTGAAGAGATCACAAAAACCAAGTAAATAAGTTATGTATTCATAAAAGAGGACTTCTTCAGATTTATCAACAAATCCTCTTGTTGTAGTATCCTCATCACTAATGTCATATGTCTCAAATGCTCTTCTTCTATTTCACTGAAGACCAGTAAAATTACCAATGAAATCCTTCAATACTTCATTCATCAGTCTCATAAAAGTACTTGGGGCATTTTTTAAGACAAATGGAATAACAAGCCACTCATACAACCCCTCATTTGTCTTAAAGGTTGTTTTCCACTCGTCACCTTCTCTCATTCTTATCTGGTGATATCCACTTTTCAAATCTATTTTTGAAAAAAAAATTGCTCCACTTAAGAAATCCATTAAGTCAACCATCCTAGAAAAAGGAAATATATACTTGATGGTGATCTTGTTTATGGATCTTGAGTCTGTACACATTCTTCATCCTCCATCCTTATTTGGACTCAACACAGTTGGTACTACGTATGGACTCAATATTTCTCTAACCAAACCCTTGTATAATAGTTCCTGGACTTGCTTCTTTACCTCCTCATTCTCTTAAGGTGTCAATGTGTATGTTTCTTTGTTCAACATAATTTCTCCTGGTATCCATTCAATATGATGGCTAATACTTCTGATAGGTGGCAATGAGTTAGGAAACTCATCCACTACTATGTCAGCGAAATTCCCCAACAGCTCCTGAATGTCTTTAGAAAGATCATCCATAGAAGTACTTGTAAGGAAAACTCTAGGTTTCCTCACCACAGAAAATTGCATCTATTGTTCCTTCTTGACTTCACTCATGAGTTCCTTCCCACTCATGAGAAGTATGCTTGTGTTGGCTTTTTCCTTCACTTTCTTCTCCTCTATTGGAATCAACATGTGTGTCCTACCATTATTTTCCAAAGTGTAAGTGTTATTTCTCCCATCATGAATGCCATTCCTGTCAAACTACCATGGTCTTCCCAATAAAACATGACATACATCCAGGGGAATTACATCATACAAAATCTCATCTCTATATCCACCTATTTTAAATTCAACAAGGCATTTTTTAGTTACCATTACCTAGTGTCCTTTTTGAAATCATGAAACCTTATATGGGTTTGGATGTGCAGTTGTCTCCAGCTCCACTTTATCCACCATCTTCGTGGATACTAGATTATCAGTGCTCCCACTATCAATTATCACCTTGCATACTTTGTCTTTAGTATTGCAAGTTGTCCTAAACACATTGTTCCTCTGTACTGGATTTTCAACTTCGGGTTCTAGCTTCAAGAGAACCTTCCTCAGCATCAGAAATTTTCCATCTTCTGCACCTTCTGCTTCAACATTCCTTTTCTGTGCTTCTGAAATGTGAGATTCACCTCCTCTTTCTTTCTTTCTCTCTGGACTTTCCCAAGACTTGTGTCCTATTTTTCCACATGTATAACATATTATCTCTCCTCCTCTGCTTCTTCCTCTTCCTCTGAAAAACAAATTTCTTCCACCAGTCTATCTTCCTCTAGAGATTCCTCCTCTTTATGAGTGATTGTGTTTTTTCTCATCCTCACCCTGGGGATTCTTTGCCTTATCATGGGCGACTCCTTTACCTCTATTCATGATTCTACCTCTACCTTGCTGGATTTGTTTTCTGGACAAATTCTCCTCTTCTTTCATTGCATATTGATATGCCTCCTCTACTGTCCTCACCAACGTCATGTTGATTTCATCCTGTATCTCATATCTCAAGCCATTTATGTACCTAGAAATTTTTTCTTCATCTCTCTCCCTCTGTCAATTTCTGATGTCCAACTTGTAAAACTCTCATGTGTACTCTTTTACTATGATTCCATTTTGTCTCAGGTTCTGCATCCTCCTTAACAAATTTATTTGATAATACTTGGGCGTGAAATTATCCTTGATCTTGGCTACCATTCTATCCCAACTCTTAATATGTTTCTTACCTTTGCTTCATCTGTCAGCTTGTAGTTCATCCCACCACATCGTTGCATGTCCTTTCAGTCTAGTGAAATCATGTCTCAACTTCTTTTCCTTGATGACATATTCATAATCGAAATAATTTTCCATGGACCTTATCCAGTCCAACACCTCTTCATCATCCAAATTTCCTTCATACATTGGGATGTCTATCTTTTCTTTAGCTCCCAGCTTCACAACAACTTTCAGTAAGCATTATTCAGAAACATCTCCCCCTGTACCTTCTTCAACCTCTGTCTCTTAACTTTCTTCCTCCCTGATGTCCCCAACATCAGGTTCTCTCCTTTGTGTTTCTTTCATTGCTTCCAACCTTGCACGCATCTCTCTCATTTCCCTTTTGACTGCTCGATTGGCTACATGTGGCTCCTCACATCTCCTCAGTGGCATTATGTTGACTGATTCTCACACATGGAGTACAAATTTGAGTTCCCTTTTGAATACTTGAAACAAAATCAGGCTCCAATACCACTTGACACAGACCCCCCTCTCTCTCCTTGGGGCTGCTAGACCTCTCGATCGAGGATCTTCAAATATCTGAGTTGGATTATCTCCTCGAGACTTTACTATCCCTGAATTGAGTTAACACATTCCCTTTATCACCTTAATCATGGTTCATATGGAACCCACATACCCTTTCTTAAGCACTCCTTAATCTTTGAAATTGCGGGCGCTAGCTCCTTTTTGCTAACCATCCTCTTAGGCAACCTCAGGCTATGACTCGAGGTTTAATCTCCTCAAGCACTTCAGACTTTAGACTCCATCCATGTAGACCATAGCTACAACCCTTTCCCCATAACTCTGAAATGCAAACACATCTAGTGTGAGAATAGATGGTTCTCGTCTATCCAACAACCAATAAATGATGGACGACCAGGATTGCTTCGGCTCCTGGCACTTCAAGTATTCTCCTCCTTTGCCTTTCTTCAGAAGGGATTTTCCTCCGAAACTTGTGGATATCTACCACCTATCCTCATTACAACCAACAACTCAGATCTACTTCACACTTCACNCAAATTCTCCGAAGTTTTTCTTTCTCGAACTTTCTTATCTATTGTCACGTCTCATCTTTCCCGCCAATGGCTAGGATCTCTTCACAGATCTAGACTTCAGTGTTTTTAACCCTTCTACACTCCAAATCCTTTGACTCATGAATTTCTGAAAGGAACCACGACTAACCACTGCGCAACTTCTCCTAGATATGATGGTCTTGAATGGTTCCGCTTCTTCTAGATATATCTTGATCGCTTATCATGCAAAACCTTAAAATTTCCTCCTTCCCGAAGAATTTATTCCACTAAATCTTCTGTACTTGTCCTTTCTTTGAAGTTTGAACTCCTTAAATGGGTTCTCCGACACTTAGTCATATTTTTGGATTTATGCACACCTTGCAAGACTCAACTTCTCGCGGGCAACTATGCATGCCTTGCAACAACCCCTTTGCACTCGTTGCAAATGAAAGTTTCGCTATCTCTTCTGATCTTTATCTCTCAAACCCTCTGACTCCTTAGAGGGTTTCCTCGACGCTAAGTCTAACTTCCAATATGTGCACACCATGCAACAGATTCTTACACAAGACTTAGCTTCTTATGAGCAACTGTGCACACCTTGCAACAGTTCCTTTGCACTCTCTGCAATGGAAGTTTCACACTATCTCTTCTGAGCTTCTGATTCGAAAAAAACTATGTCAACGCACTCCTTGCGGACTAGATTCACACCTTGCATAAAATCAATGAAGAGAAACAATTGTAACTTATTCAAATGCTTCATAGACTCATACATTTAATAACATAACTCATTCATTCATGAAAATAGTAAATAACAGGGAAATTGTAAACAATAGTGACACCATGCATTGGGTCAATATCCCTCTGTTATATTCATTCCAATGTAAAATGACTACATCATGAAAACAAAATTACATTCAATAAAAACTATCTCCTACTCTGCAGCTAACCTTATTCAGGTATACAATGCACCTACTTATACAATAGGTCCTCTCAGATTTCCTCCAACTACCTACCTGATCAAAATTAAATTCTACAGCTACTTAAGTCCTATAACATAAATATCTGTGACAGACCATTTAAGGTGAGTCTTCAGATCCACGCCAAAATCAAATAACAAAGGATGATCTGATCTCTTCTGGTTTTGATGTGATCATTCAATCTCCTCCCATTAACTTCTCTGATTCATCTTTTACACAGAAGTTCTTTGAGATACAACATATTTCAAAATTTAAAATTTTACTCAAAAATCACGTTAAGAATTGATCTGTCATCCCATGTGGCTTTGGTTGATGATGCTCCTACATCAGTTTTACAAGAAGAAAGGAAAGGGTCCCAGTGATAAGAGTGTTGAGTCCCCAATTGTTACTCCTAAAAATACCACATCTCGGAGCAGTGCTCCAACGGACCACCCATCTATAAAAGTTACCAACATTAGTTGAGGTGGAAAAGGAGAAAAGAATCCCCCTGTAGGAAAAATTGAGAGCTCGCACAAGATTTATCTAAGAAAAAGGAGGAAAAACATCGTGCAAGAGGAAGAAGACCAACACATATAAAGTGACATCAATAGTTTCTCTCTTGAAGACATGGATATCGAGAAAATTTTTCCCATCATTGATCAACCAGGAAACACGTTCAATCATAATTCATCATTGGAAATAATTGAGAATGGGACCTTCAATGAAGAAGAGTCATTTTCTTTTCAGAGCGTTGTCTTTGACAGGGATTCCAAGAAATTGATTATTGAAAAAGGTGGTGTGAAGAATAATAAAGGGAAATCTCATTCATAGGTTGAACTAAGAGATATGCGGCCTTCCTAGATTTCTAAGATTCACAGAGCAACTGGGGATGCTCTATATGATACCATTGGCGGTCTTGAAGCAGAAAACATGAAGTTGAAAGTAAGGATTAAGGAATTGGAAGATGTCTTAATGCCTCTTCCACTTCTTTCTAGTCCTTTGACAAAAGTCAGACCCACCGCACCCTCTAATAAATTGAAAGGATATTCAAGCCTAATTAGATCAGCTAGGAGCTATGTGGAAAGAAATATTAAGAAAAGAATGGCATTGATCACAGAGGCATGGGAGGTTTCCAAAAACATTCTTTCTTTTGGTTCAAGGGTGCATGCCTTCCATGAGTATTTACAAGCTAACCTGAAAAACAAAGAAGGTTTTTAACTTGATGTTGTAGTACCCTTTGGAATCAAAGTTTCCAATATGAAATAACTAAGGAGAAGAGAGGAGGATTCGTCCTCTACAACTCGGATAAAACAATTGAACGTGTGTTGGAAAGAAAAGACAAAAAACTTGAATAATATTGTTCAAGCATGCAACCAAGCTATATCAAGAATGAAATAACTATTCAAAAGGCTCACAGAGGTAGACCTATCCAGAATCACTAATGAGTTCCAAGACCACAAATTAATCCTCAACTCGTTATTCCTAACAAAGAAACAGTTTGACGAATAAGTTGATATTTTTAAAGGGTTGTCAATTGAAAATTTCTATGGTATAATTGAATATTATGAGGACAACATAGAAAATTGGCTAGTGAACTACTTCATGGAAAATTAGGACATCTAAGAAGCATTAAATGGTATTTCCCTTGATTTACGAGACTTGGAGGGAGATTTGTTCAATGTCAAAATATGGCATGAGATCAACGTGGCACCAATGAAAAATTATATCGAAGAATGGTTTAAGAAAACGATCAACGAATTGACCACCGAGGGGAAAGAAACAGTTGAGACGGTTCCTGTAACTGTTAATGAAGACAATAAAAGGACACCAATAAGAAAGTGAAAAATATGAGAGACCATGATAGTAAGTTTATATTGATCACAACCTTATTTCTTTATCAATTCCTTCATCCATTTATTCCACCTCTTTCACTAGAAAGGTTTAACCGAAGACTGATAACTTCTCTTTTCTTCTCACCAGGTTTTGTTTTTCTTTTACCTCCCACCTTCTTCCTTCTACAATCTTAATTATTTTTTATATTTGATTTATGGCCTGCGAGATCCCCAATCCCAATCTTTAAGACAAACACATTTTAAATTTCAAAGAAAGAATATATATATATATATATATATATATAGATAGATAGATAGATAGATATTGATATAGATATAGATATAGATATAGATATTAGATATTTCAAGAGAGCTAATTTGGGAACAATCTCAACTATACTTTGTAATCATGAGTTTTGAATATAAATTATTTGAGGTTGATCTATCATTATCTTTATTTGATCTTCCCATGTTCACTATGTTAAAGTTCTCTTATGAATACAGACCATCTTCTTTTTATTTTTATGTGATTAGAAATATTTAGTCAAACTATGATGGATGCGAGAAATGTTTTCTTATTTTCTTTAAATGTGTGAAGTGTGTAGTTCCTGGTCATTTCTCAACAACTTTCTTTAAAAAGAAAAGAAAATATTTTCCTTTTATATTTCTTGCAATATTTTTACTTCTTTGATTACCATGACAGACTTTTTCAAAGTCCTACATTATGAATATCTAGAATCCTAAGAAAATACTAAATTAAAGAGGAGTACCACCTCTATAAAAATGAAGGAGGATTTACATCCTCGTGAGGTTTTTGTTTTGGTGCTAACATATTTAAGCATCAACATTTTTGGCGACCATACTGGGGAATGAACTAAAATTTGGAACCTGGTCTAGCATTTTTGAAAAATATATGACTTTGACCTAGGATGATCAGGCCCACTTATAAATTGGATTGAACAATCAGCGAAGCATATTACAACAATTATACAATACGGTAATAAAAACAACCGAGACCCGAGAAGAGTTACAAAGGTCCTGACAGATCTTAGTCCAAGAAGAAGAAAGATAAATCCTCTAGATATAGAGGAGAGATGAATGACAAGACCAAAGAAACCAAAGGCTAGCTAGAGCTACACAGGAACAAGGTCGGGATTGAAGCTGGACGAATAAAAGGGACCCATTATCGTAAGTAAAATCAAGAAACTCTTTATTCTAAGAAGCGAAAATAATATTCCTGGAATCTCTACGGATATGAAAGAAAGAAATGAACAAGTGCGAGACAAGCATCATGAGGAGAGAAAAGGAGGTGGAAGAGATGTTGCAAGAAATCAAGAAAACCTAAGGTTTGAAAATAGAATAAGAATAAGAGATTCCCCTTTGAATATTCTAGGTGAGAAACATGATCTCCTTGTTCTCCATAAGGGAACCTTAAAATAATTTTCTAGAGA
>JASDQU010310170.1:59126-69374 GCA_032191745.1 Picea mariana
GAGCCTCATTTTCCTCCTAAAGAAATATCTCTATGGTATTAAGAAATATCCTAGGGCTTAGTATGCTTAAATGGATAGCTTTCTCATTGACATTGAATTTAATAGATGTCATTCAAACCCCAATGTATATACCAAGAGAGTAGGTAACCATCTCATAATACTTATTCTTTATGTTAATGACCTTATTCTCACTATTAGTGACCCTAAAATTTTAAACATGTGAAATATAGACTCAAGAAGAAATTTGAAACCAAAACTTAGGTTATTTGAATTATTTCCTTGGCCTCTAAGTATTGAAAACCAAGGAAGAAATTTCCATTTTAGATTCCAATTATGCATGTGACCTTCTTCGTCACTCTCACATGGAATATTGTAAACAAGCCCATTCACCCTTTCATTTCGGAGTCAAACTTGTTACCACATATACTACACCCAAAGTAGATGCCACTTTGTATTGTCAGTTAGTTGGTATCCTTTTGTGTTTGACTCGTACCCATCCTAATACTTCCTTTGATGTTTGTATTGTTTCCCAATATATGAAAACACCCCATGAGAACCATTAGAAAGTAGAAAAAATGATACTTCGGTATATATGAGGTACAACTCAATTTGGGATACATTATATTTTAAGGGAGACTCATTTGTTGGTTGGTTTCATTGATTTTGATTGGGTTGGTGACCATGATGATTGGAATTCTCCTACAGGTTATGTTTTCAGTCTTATTTTTATACCTATCACTTGGGATTGTACGAAGCAACATGCATGTGCTCTTTCTTCAACAAAAGAAGAGTATTGACTAGAAATTAATGTAAGTCAAGAATCCTTGTGGCTCCGACAAATCCTTTTAGAGTTAGGATTCAAATAAAAACATTCGAACACACTATGGTGTGAGAATTAGAGTGACATCAAGCTTGCCAAATATCTGGTTCAACTTTAGTGCAACAAACACATTGAGCTATGCATGCACTTCATCAAAAATATTGTTCAAGATCACATTCTCAAAGTGCTATTTTTATGGACCATACAAATGATCAAGTTATAGACATTTTCACAAAGTCTCTTGCAAAATAAGAGTTTTCCAAACTTCAATCTATGTTAAGGGCTCAAGAAGTTTTCATTAAGGGGGGATAGGCTATAATTCCTCCTTCCTTCTCCTATTGTGTCACCTTTGCAAATTATTCAATAAAATCCCAAGTTGTTCTTAAGGGGGGATGATAGGATATTTAGACACTTAGGATTTAGTTAAGATCAAATTGGTTTAATGTTTCTTTAGGAAAAGTGTGTTTCTTTAGTATGCATTATTATTCATTTGTAGTTATGCAATCTAATGGTCATGACATGTTCTATACATAAAGTGATCTCATGGTTCATATTCTCTTCGATACTAATGACTATATTTATCCATGGCTTAACAACCTATTGGTCCAATAATATCTATTTAAAGAGCATGGAGAGTCATTTGCTTATGATTTATATGAGAATCTCAAATGTAAAATTAATTTTTTTTGCATTATTATATTTCCTTAAGTTTCTATGTTGGTTGGGGCTAAGGATTGTTTCCCTCTTTGAGGATTTTAACCACATAATAAACTAGTGTATTGATCTTTGATTTATTTGTGTAAGGGGTTTCTTAAGGCGTTCAAATTGTTTGGAAATACCATGTTTTTTCAAACACTATAGTATTGAGGGGAAAGGTATCTCTACAATTTATAAACTTCACATCATGTCATTGAGCCACATGGACATGCTAAATATATTGTTGGGTGTTTCCCAATAATTATTGTAATAAATCATAGAATTGTATGTACTAGCACAAAGATAGCTTGATGTTTTTAACTATAACATTAATTTTACCAAATCAAATTTAAAAGTGAGGTATGAAAAAAATTAAATTGTAAGTTAGAATATGTTACTAACCTGGAATATCACCGATTGTATCTTTTTTCTTTCTTTCCCACTATCTAGTTTATAAGTGACATATTTGAAGCTCCATGTCAACCACCATCCTCCCAAATTCATGCTCTTCACTCTCATGAATGTACTAACTGAATAATGTCATTCCACCACACATGAAGCATGTCCCATCTAAATATGTTCTTTCATAATATGTGTGTACCTATGGCCCACTACACATAATGCAATCATCGAAATTTCTTGATGAAGTTGGAATTATTATCCTTGACAATTATGCACACAGTTAGAATGAAAAACACAAAAAATGTATACATATGTGTCATAATAATAACCAAAGTATATGTGGTATCTACAAAAACACGTTATAAACTCTGTTTATTATAATATATTGGTGCTTGCATTTCTCAAAAAATATTTGTCCCAAGTTCAACACTTTATGTTCATTCTTATGTATCTCATAATTTTTTATGAAATTAAGTCAAGAAAGTGTTTAACATGGTCCCTAGAACCCCTTCTCAATTTTAGTACACCCATTTAGTTGGAAGAAGGCTTGGTGTTTTCGTGTCAAAAAATCTACACTAGTCCCTTCACTTCTTTAATTAACTTCATGTTGAAATGAGGCAACCTACCAATGAAGACTCATTAATATTTTTGTATAGTTGTTTCAAGTTTTTCTCTTCTAATAAGATACTTTTGAAGGATTTTAACATTCTCTTTAATGATTTAAGATGTTAACTTGAGCAAATGATGATTTCTTGTGTTTTTGTTTACAATTTCTTGTGACAATACATGATGGGTTGGATTATAATATTTTGAACAACTTTTATTACCAATTGTTCTAAAAGCATCTACCAAGATTATAAAAAATGATTACTTTCTTCTGAATTTGTTGTCATCTTTATGCCTAACTGTTTTGTAACAACAACCAAACACTTAAATTTTAATAAACATAAAAATAAGTTGTTGATGTTTGGGCAACATCAAAAAGACATTCTACTAGATTGACAATTAATAATATGATTATTAATTATTAAGTAATATTATTAATTATAATATTATTAATGTAATAATATATTTATAATATAAAATATAAATATATAATAAAGTATAAATTATAAATATAATATATTTATATTATATGTATAATATAATATAAAGTATAAATATATTTATTACCCAAGGGACACATCTCTTCATGGAGGGTCATCATGGTCACCATATGTTCTTTATATATAGAACACGCATCATTGTAATAAGATATCCATTCACATAAAATATCATCTCTTATGAAAAATTCAACATGGTATTGAGACTGGGCTCGACTCCCTCACAGGAGGGCCACAAACGAAAATGAGAGTAGAGTAAAGTCTTGGGAGTGTTAAATTTATGGGTTTGTTGCAATATCTATGTACAACATATTTAATTTTTACTCCTACCTAAATTATAGAAAGAATTCCATAAATTATGGTGGGCAGTAATTCTAGTAAAAATGTCTAATTACCTAAAGATGAATGTACTCAATATTTACTTCTACCTATATTTATGCAAAGAATCCCATGAATTATGGAGAAACAATTTAACAAAGTCAAATACTATGTGGATGGATTATAACCAAATTAATCTTTGGGTAGTTACGAGAGGTATTCTCCAACTATTTATAAGAAAGAAAATTTAATTTAATTTTCAAAGAGACTTGTCTTTTTTTGGATCAATTTAATATTATTATAAAAAGACACAACAATAGACACAAATATTTTTCTCTCTCATAAGTGGGAAGTGATCTAAGGAAGAGGTCGGAGTTTCTAAGTAGTTGAAATTTTCTAAGTGTAATTACTTAGTGATGTTCTAGAGTTTACTAAAGTAATATTGTTGGAAGTAATTACCACTTGCGGAAAATTGTGGTTATCTAATTTAACACTATAAAATCAACATGGTTAGCCATATGACATCGAGTATATGATGGATGTGTGTTCATAGAAGATGTATCATTTCAAGCATCATTGTATATAGTTGTGAAAAAGATAAATTGATCTCCTCTAGGAGATGCTTTTTTGTTAATGTTCTTGTTTCTTGTTCGGGGAATGTCACAAGTAACAACTCTGAGAATGAGCCATAGTGAAAGTCGCGGGAGGAAATATGAAGAGATACTATCCAGACATAGAGTTTTTCACATCCATGTAATGAAGAAGAAGAGTAGGTCAGCACATGTAGAGGGAGTGTTGAGATTTTATGTAATTTTAGAATTTATTCTTAAGTGTTAATGTTTCAACATCAGGCTGACATTCTCTCGGGATTGGTCATGGTAATTTGACCAATGGATAATGACCCTAGCATAGAATTATAAGGACAAAAGACTCAAAGTGTGGCTTTCAACATCCGAAAGAACTAAAATTCATCCTGTGGCACAGATGGCAACCTGATCAGGAAGAATTGTCCTTGTAGTCACATAACACTCTGTTAAGTACGTGACAACTGCGGGACACTTAGTGTGCATATTGAAGAAGGATTTATATGGATTAAAGCATGAACCTAGAGTATGGTAGAGATAGGATGAGATCTTTCTGAATCAAGGGAAGTATATAGTAGAAATCCTGAAGATGTTTGGGATGTTGGATTGCAAGGCAATGGCTACACCTATGGTATCAAATCTGAAGTTGTTTCATGATACAACTTTAAGGACCGTGGATGTTACTTTATATAGGCAGATGGTGGGTTCATTGATGAACTTGACAAACACAAGACCAGATATATGTTTTATTGTGAACACCCTGAGTCAATATATGGAGCATCCCAGTTAGGTTCATTTGGTTGCAGCAAAACATGTGATGAGGTACCTTAAGGGCACATTGGATTATGGTCTCAGGTATGTGATAGACCATGAGTTGAGGTTATATGGATATTCAGATTCATATTGGTCCAACAATATTATTGATCGAAAGAGTACTTCGACATATTGCTTCAGTCTAGGCTCTAGTATGGTTTCATGGAGTAGCATGAAACAATTTTGTGTATCACTCAGTACGGCTAGGGTAGAGTATGTGGCAGCGTGTGCAGTAATGCACAAAGTAGTGTGGATTTGGAAATTGATGAATATTGGACTGAATTTGACTTGTAGGTAAGACCTACAAGAAGAGGATGATGAGACTTGTTCAAGAGGACAAGTGATGAAGTGAATTGGTTGAAGATCCAGTTGATATCCAGTGCTCGAGAGGGAGATAGACAACCATTTCCAGAAGGATTTGGGTACTACAGTAAGGAGCAGGAGGCTCCGCCAGATGCAGGAAGCAGTCATGTGTGGCGCTCAATATGGTTGAAGCTAAGTATGCATATGCAAAAAGTCATGAATCAGTGTGGCTTTGGAAATTGAATGTATTTGACTTGTAGGTAAGATCTACAAGAAGAGGATGACGAGACTTGTTCTGGAGGACAAGTGATGAATTCAACCGGTTGAATATTCAATTGATATTCAGTGATCGAGAGGGAGCTGGATGGTTAGTTCCAGAGGGAGATGGGTACTATAGTAAGGAGAAAGAGGCTCTGTCAAATGTAGGAAGCAGTCATGTGTGGTGCTCGGTATGGTTGAAGCTGAGTATTTGGCAGCATGTGTAGTAGTACTATGGCTTCGAGAACTTCTGTCTAGGTTATTTGGTCTCAAACTGGAGGTGAACTACATTTGGTGTGACAACCATAGTTGCATGAAGTCGTCAAAGAAACGTGTGGTCTATGACAGGTCAAAGCATATCGAGATCATATATTACTATATCATGGATATAATGCAAAAGGGAGCAATGAGGCTCCAGTTTTGTGACTATAGAGGATCAAGTTGCGGATGTGTTTACCAAGATGTTGTCGAGGATGAAGTTTGAGTACTCCAGGGACAAGCTTGGTGTGTTCCCTCCTCAGAGGGAGTGTTCTCATATGGCATTAAAAATGGTTGGAACTGAGACATGTGGAACTCATCCAGCATGAAAAAGGGTTTTCACTGAGTGTTCTCATCTAGAATGAAAAAATGTTAGCACTGAGACAGGTGGAAGTCATCCAGCATGAAAAAGGGTTGGCATTGAGGGTTCTCATCCAACATGAAAAAGGGTTGGCACTAAGTGTTCTCATCTATCATGAAAAAGGGTTGGAACTGAGACATGTGGAACTCATCTAGCATGAAAAAACATTGGCACTGAGTGTTCTCATCTAGCATGAAAAATGGTTGGCATTGAGACAAGTGGAACTCATCCAGAATGAAAAAGAGTTGGCACTCAAATAGGAGTGCAAATGATCAGGTACTGATGCATCACAAAGAGTGGATGTCATGCAGACATGTTGTAGCTATTGAGAGCTACCCACAGACCTTGGTTGCATGGGTTGAAGTCATGTTTCACTATGAATATCCGAGGATTTATAGATTCACATGTTCAATAGCCAATGGATGTGATCTCATGTGGTATCAGAATTGGATTATGTGTCTCATGAAAGTGACACTTGGTTTCTAGACAGTTGGTATAGAAGGGAGCAATGGCACTCCAATATGGTGCATATGGGAGCAATGAGGATCCAATATGTGGCTACCGATGAGAAGGTTGTGGATGTGCTAACAAAGCCATTGTCAAGGACAAATTTCGAGTACTTTAGGGACAAGCTCGACATAGTCCCTCTTCATAGGGAGTGATGGCTTCATATGTTATCACAGGGTAGTGAATGTCATGATGACATGTTGTAGCCATTGGAGAGCTACCGACTGGCCCTAGATGCATGTTGAAGAGACAAGGTACAAATGTTATCGCAGGGTATTGGATGTCATGCATAAGATATCCAAGTTTTCTATGGGAAAATAGATAGTCTCATGATGACATGTTGTAGCTATTGGAGAGCTACCCACCGGCCCTAGATGCATGTTGTGAAGTCATAAGGGTGCATGTGATGAGGTACAAATGCATTGCATAGTAGTGGATGTCCTAGGGACATGTTGTAATTATTTGAGAACTACCCATAGGCCTCGGATGCATTGGTTTTAAAGTCACAAGGGTGCACGTGATGAATTATATATGCATTTCAAGGCAATGGATGTCATGGTGACATGTTGAAGCTATTTGAGAGCTACCAACAAGTAATCTTCAAAGGTAATCTTCAGAGGTAATCTTAGCATAATGTAGAATGTCTCCTTCGTTGAGAGGGAGTGTTGATGTTTGGGAAGCATCGGAAAGACATTCTACTAGATTGATAATTAATAAAATGATTATTAATTACTAAGCAATATTATTAATTATAATATTATTAATGTAATAATATATTTATAATATAAAGTATAAATATATATAATAAAGTATAAAGTATAAATATAATATATTTAGATTATATGTATGATATAATATAAAGTATAAATATATTTATTACCCAAAGGACGCATATCTTCTTTATATATAGAACACTCATCATTGTAATAAGATATTCATTCACATACAATATCATCTCTTATGAAAAATTCAACATAAGTGACACTTATTTGCATGATATTTTGATTCAAAATGATATTTAATAATTTGTCAATTTAGATAACTAATAGATTATTTATATGGATTACCTTTAAGGGCACACTTGATACTTTCATCCACCTGGATATGTTTAAGAGTTCTTATGTGCACACAAATTAGTGGATGTAAGGAAGTTGCATTTGTAATCTATAACACATCACAATGAGGTTGCAGTATTTTATCAAGATTTTGTACCCTTTCATTTCCTTATTGTTAAAAACATTGGAGGTGAGTGGACATGCCTGTGGGAACTCTCAAGAACATGTGTTTGTTAAATGAGAGGTTGGACCTAAGGAACCTCTTCATTGGAATATTATACAACTTTGTCTCTCTAATTTCATCCTTTATATAATTATGAAAAAAAATTAATTGTTTTCTCATCAAATTGATAGTTACATGATGATATCGTCATTGGAGGTTGACTTGATGTTGGAATCGAAAAAACCCATAATGATTTCCTATTATTCTCTTGTTGAGAAAGGAGATGAGGTGTTTTTTCATTCATTATTATAGAAAATAAAGTCCCTTAGGTTAAATGCCTAGACTTTTCCTGTTGTAAATTAGTAGGAATAATTAAGGCCCTTTATTGCAACAAAACATTCCCAACAATTCTTTGTTATTCTTCATTCCTTAATGGATTTTTGGATAGAAATGAGATTGGGATGGTTTTTTCAACTATTTTTCATAAAAATAGAATGCATGGATGTTCCTAGATGCAAAAAATGTGCAAGTTCTCTAAAGTACACTGGAAAATTGCTTCATCCATAATGTGTGTGTGTTCCTAGAATCTAGAAACTTTCCCACATACTTAGCATAAAAAAGCTAGTTAAAAATCCTAAAATAACATTCCAAACATAGTTAAAAATATGTTTATTAACCCCTTAAGATGAAACACATTAACCCCTTAAGAAAAAATTCTCCATGTGTTAACCCCTTAAAAAAACATGGAATATGTATTAACATCTAAACAAATTCATTAAATAAATAGAATTGATGACTTATTCATTCAAATGACCAAGGAATTCATCAATTAAGTCTAATATTATCAACCAATCAACTCAATATAACTAGAAAAATGTAATTTAAACATTACAAATAGTGAAACGTGTTCCATTATTAGGTCTAAATCTAGTGCAATGTCATTGCCTCCTCAATACCCAAATGTTTCAAAGTTTATCAATAGTCGATCTCATCATTTTTCAATGAAGTTTGTGGGTGGGTCTTGTGTGGTGGTTTGAGGCATTGTCCTTCTACCTAGATGCCTAATAGTCACAATTAGGGAATAAGTCCCAAGTTTCATACAATGACTATTTCCAGGGCCTTAGGATTAGGACCTAATGCTCCAAATATGAAATGGAATTTATAACCCTATTAAGAGGCCAAGGATCCCAATGGGACGTCTTATGTGGTGGTTTGAGGCATCATTCATGTCAATGGATACCTAGAAACATCATTTAGGGCCTAAGACCCTAGTTTCATCCCTTGACCATGTCCAAGGCCTTACGACTCATACGTAGCATGCAAAATACTAAAATGGTGCATATATCTGCACTCATAGGGAAATGATCCCTTGGAAGGTCGTCCGTGGTGTTTTGAGGCATGATTACTATCCTTAGATGCCTAGAATCCTCATTTAGGGCCTAAGGCCAAAATTTCCTCCCACAACCATGTTCAATGCCTAAAGGCACCTATCTAGTGCTCAAAACGTCCAAGTGGTGTCCATATCCAAACTCGAATGTCAAGGATACCCCCGAGAGGTCTTATGTGGTGGTTTGAGGCATTGTTAATGTCCTTGGATGCCTAGAAGCCTAATTTAGGGCCTAAGGCTTGAGTTTCCTCCCCCAACCATGTCTGGGGCCTCAAGACACCTAGCTAGTGATCAAAAAATCCAAGTGGTGACCATATCCCCACTCAAAGGCCAATGATACTCTTAAGAGGTCACATGTGGTGTTTTAAAGCGTCATTAATTTCCTTGGATGCATAAGAGCATTAGTTAGGGTTTAAGCCCCAAGTTTCCTCTCCAACTATGTCCAAGGCCTTGAGACACATGCCTAGTGGTCAAGATATACAAATGTCATAATATCCCCAATCAAATTCCAAGGATCCCCTCAGGATGTCCTCTGTGGTGGTTTTAGGTGTCTTTCTTGCCCCCTAATACCTAGAAGCCTGATTTACAACCTAAGGTCTATAAGTTTTCCTCCCCCAACCATGTCCAAGGCCTCGCAACCCATAATTAGAATTAAAAAAATCCAAATGGTGCCCTTATCCCCACTTAGAGACCAATCATACCCTCAAGAGCTCATGTGTGGTGGTTTGAGGTGTCATTACTATCATTGGATTCATAGAAGCCTCATTTATATCCCAAGCCTCATATTTCCTCCCATGACCATGTTCAACACCTTGAGATCCATACGTACTAAAAACATTCAAATGGTGGCCACATTCCCATTTGGAGGCCAAGGTTACTCTTGGAGGTCCTATGGGTTAGTTCAAGGCATCATAATATCCATGGATACCTAGAAGCCTCATTTAAGGCCTAAGCACCAAGTTTCCTCCATTGACCATGTTTGGGGCCTCAAGACCTTAAGTGCTCAAAACATAAAATGAAATCCAATGATACATTTGAGAGGTCATGTATGGCACTTTGAGGGATAATTATTGTCCCTAGTTGTCTAAAAGCCTCATTTAGAGATTAATGCCTAGGTTTCCTCCCACGACCATGTATAAGACCTTAAGAACCATACCTAGTGCTCACAACATCCAAATGATGCCCATATCACCACTTGAAGGCCAAGGATACTCTCAAAA
>JASDQU010310171.1:0-11777 GCA_032191745.1 Picea mariana
GAGCTGGAAGCAGAATTTGTGAATCTTAGAAAGAGGTTGATAAGTCAGACATCCAAATCAAGTTCTTGAATAGCTCCATGACCCTAGATGAAATCTTGGATAGTCAGAGATCACCAAATGACAAATCCAATCTTGGATATAACAATGAAGAAATCAGTACTGCTAAGAAATCTGATGCAAGTCCTTCATTTGTAAAAGGTGAAAACAGATCTGACACGGGTCCTTCATTTGTAAAGGATGAAGATAGGTCTGAAACAACTCCTTCATTTGTAAAAAGTGAAAGTAGGTATGACTCAGGTTCTTCACGTCCAAAGAATAAAAGCAACGCTACAAAATTTATAAGATCAAATCAAGGAAGACATCCAAAATCTATTCATATACCTCAAGGCAAGTTCAGAAGAGAGACACCTTCATGGATGAATCAAAGAAGGTATGAAATTTTTTTTAACAGTTATTGTTTTTCTTGTAATGAATATGGTTATAAAGCCTTGGATTGTAGGCATCATGAAAGAAAACAATTTGGTAGGTTCAACAACAGTATAAGATGTTGGAACTGCAATCATGTTGGACATATTGATGCACATTATTACACTATGATATGCTATAGTTGTGATGGATATGGCCACAAAGCCTATAACTGTTGGAACTCAGGAAAACAGTTAATGAGAAATGCTCCATATAGTACGACAAAATGATTAAATGAAACATGGAAGAAAAATGAAGTTGCAGTAATAAAATATCAAAGAACAAAGTTCAAGAAACCAAGACACTCATAGATGTGGATAGAAAATATTGAACAAGTGAACATGAGTGCAGTTGATTGTTGCAAAAAGAATTGCAGTAATGTGACAAACATAGTATAAAGTTGTCCAAGACAACTTTAGAGAAATGTACAGTAAAGAAGCATCTTGGATAAAGACAAAACATCTGGTTAAAGATCGATGAGAATCAATGGGAAGATCCAAGAGTTGTTTAAATAAGATGAGCTACAATTGGCACCATTCCAGTAGGATAGCGACATCCGCAGAAGCATCATTTTGATGTACAAATTGAGGTACATGACATCCTGTAGAGATAACAAGAGGAGAAACCCTATCAGAAAAAACTACCCTTTTTAGAAACAAAGGGGGAGAATAGTCAATAAAAACTCAAGGGAATTTTTGGTTAGTAAATAAGAAAGTAATTAGATTAAGTCTTGAAAAGACTCGATCACTACAAAAAAATTGTATCAAGAAGACTACTCATTTGAAACACAAAAATCCAAAACAACTGAGATAAGAAGTCAGTTAACAAGAGAAGAAACCTTGTCAGGAAGAACTACCTTTTCATAAACAAAGGGGGAGAGTAGTCAGAAGCAGAAAGACAGCATACTAATAGGGGGATTCATTCAGTTATGGCAGGCAGAACATGATTCCAGGAAGAGTTACCCAAGCTCAGATTATATTCAGTAGCATACAGAGCCTTACTACAGGAGGAAAAACCCTTTGTCATTGATTTCAAAGGGGGAGAGAAACTTCATAAGAGGAACGCATCATCACAGGGGGATTTTTGTATATGAAGTTAGTGTGTTGCCCTTAATTACAAAGGGGGGGATTGTTGGACATATTGTATTTGATTTCAACAGTCGATGTGATGATCTATTGATAATAATGAATTACCACACATGATATTTTCATTGATGTCAACAGTATATTAGTTAAGAAGAAGATGTCATACAGTGTGCAGAGATCGATAGCACAAGCTCAGGAGGAGGAGCGAACAGGAGAGGCAAATATTATCAAATATCAAAGATTAGAAGGAAGAATGCATTACACAGTATATCAGGTAGCAGAAGAAATTCGTGATAATTTTTTATCACGACAGGATCAACAATGTTCCTATGATAAAATCTCATGAGGGTTAGAAAATGCAGAGATCAAAACTCAGAAGGAAAAGCGTAAGATCAACAACCATCCAATCAGAGTTAGAAGCCTCAGCAGACGTCTGATCAAGAGGTTGATCATATTGATCGTCTAATATAATGTGCATCAGTCATATGGGTGACCGTGGGCTTGAGGACCATAGAAATATCATGACTGTCAGATCAATTTCGAGTGGAAGGATAGGATAAGCTACAAGAGATGCATCGCAGATGGATCGAGTTGTCGATCCTAGATCCTGATCGAACGAACATCCTTCACTTCAGGTATAAAGTAGCGAGAAACTTACGCCCCATCAGTTTGAGATCTAAGTCGTTGGATCCAGAGGACACGTGGCAAGAGATCAACATTTCGCTGATTGAAAATTCAAAGGAAGGAGGTGCTCTAACCTATGAAGTCGCGAAACGCGAAATCACAATTTCATCGCAGTCGTTGATCAAAGGGAGAGATCTGAACTATTGGATCTAGAAGACACGTGGCGAGAGATCAACATTTCACTGACTAAAAATTCAAAGGAAGGAGGCTCTCTAACCTTTGAAGTCACAAAACGTGAAATCACGATTTGATCACAGCCGTCGATCAAAGGGAGAGATCTGGACCATCCATTAGGAAACCTCTGAAATGCAAAGTCATGAAATGATCTGGGTCGTCAGATCACAGAAGATCATGGACCGTTGATCAATCCCAATGAAGTTCACAAGTTCATGAAATGTGAAACACCCTTTTTGCTTGGCCCCTAGTCACAGCCAAGGTCACATCAGCGGAAGAGAAGGGAAGGAGCTAGCATTGCTAGGCTCCACCTTGGAGTTTCACGAGTTGGGAAAATCGAGGCAACTCGCAGCAGAATCATTGAAATGTGAAATCGTGAAAAGATCTAGGTCGTCGGATCACAGAGGATCAAGGAATATCTCAGGCCATCGATATGAAATACATTTTGGATACTATTCTGACCATTAGATCAGAGATATCCACGTCAGCAAGTACATGTGATAGACCACGTCAGTAGACCACGTTAGCAAGGACATGCGGAAGATCTATGTTAGCAGACTAGGTTAGCAAGGACATATGGCAGACCATGTCAGCAAGGACATGTGGCACAATCAGATAATGACAAGTGTCAAGTTGAATCGACATTTCAGGTACGTGCAAATCATGAATCTAAGTGACATGTGGCAACTACTCGGCTCATGACACATCATCAAGTGACGTAAGTAAGTTACATCACAGATTTATGTTATCCATATCCTTCCTTGGATTCCTCTGTATCCAAATATGATTTTTGTTGCTCATAAACTCGTTCTTGTTCCAAATCTTTGTCCCAAACTCGATTTAAGAGCCTTCCACAAGCTCGGATGTTGTCCTCGATCTCTTATGCATCAGTGAACATCTATTGCAATGATGATGACCTTCTCTCTCTAAGAAAAAGAAACATATCAGGGTGTTGTGCAATTGTATACTACACCATGGTAGCAACTTCAGTAGGTTGAATTTCCATGGGCATATTAAGATAAAAATTATGAAACCTTCTATTGAATATGATAATAGATTCATCCTGCTCCCTTCTCAAGGCATAGAACTCTAAAATGTATTGTTCAAAGGATTTTTTCTCACCCCAATACACACATTACGCAAATCACTCCATGAACTAATCGAATCAACTTCCAAATTTATGAACCAAAATGATGCATCTCCAAATAAATATTTGCAGAATATCCTCGTAACTACATCCTCATGCATAATTTGAAAATTATCAATGAAATTTTCAAAAGCTTCCAGGTGCTTCTTAGCTGCAACATGATCTCCTCCATTGAACAGAGGAAGGTAATCAATAAAATTGGGAGGATAGGCATGAATGATAAGTGGTAGTTTCAGGGGTTTGTCGTACTTCTAGATCCTGGACTGAATTTTAGTAAGTTGATTACAACAGGGGACAATGATTTCAATAAGTTGTGAATTAGATGTATAATTCACAGGATTACATGACTGGTCATGATGTGGAGAAGTTTGGACATGATCAACATTATGGTTAGTGGGTTCAAATGAAGGAATGAGATTAAGATCAATAATGCAAGAGGGAAGATCTTCTCTTCTCAAGGATGGATTGACCACTGTAGACTTATAATCATCTTAGTAAACAAAGCATAAGATAATTATTTTCACACGCAAAGGAAAAGACAAGAATGAACTGATGAAGAAAAATATGAGCTCTTTGAAAATATTGATGGCTTGGTACATGGTCTGTCCCTTCCACCTTTTCATTCTATATTGGCTGGGCTCATCCTCCAGTGGAGTCTTTTAATTGTGGAGTCACCAAGTGAAAGATTGCAGTCATATGTGTGTCTGGTATTTTTTCACCATCAAAGATCATATCTGATCGTTGTCATTCTCCCAGGGAAATATATTTTGCTACTCTGTTTCCTAGAAATGGCGCCATAAGATGTTGGTCCTAAGGTCTGCACCAGAATGATAAAGGGCAAAGCTAGGCCACCTATCAGTTTAGAATGATTGTTTCTTTTAATTTTTGTTGGTTGGTCAGAGGGTTATTCTATCAAGACAAAAGCAAGGTTGGGTTGGAAAAATGATATGGATGAGGGTCCTCCTTGGCTAGTGGCACACTAATGACAGACCAGTGAAATAATAGCAAACAAAGGGAAACAACAAACTACTCAATGAATAATCTGCTGCAAGAAGTTCAATACTTAAAATATCATTTCAAGACATTAAATGTGTATCAAGACACAATTACTCCTTCAGGTTGCGATAAAATCAAATCTTCACCAAGCATTAGTTTTTTTCACATGTTGCATATCAATAAATACAAGTTACACAATAGCTTAAAGGAAATGAAATGTGTGTTGCACAAATCAAAAAATGTATTCAAGATAAGAAAAAAAACACATGAAGATTTGAACGAAACATTGTCATCAAGAGTATGTTCACCAGGTAGAGAGATTTAATCCATGCATAGAATGGGTCCAACCAGTTTGATGTAGTGTTATACTTTCCCAAAAATCCGACCCTCAAAACATTCAATGACCCCTATTTAACAGAGTTGCAGAGGTTCTCATCCTTAGGGGTCTGAGACCTAATTTTAGGTAATTGTTTGTAGAACAAATTATTAAATTCACTAAGACATTGCACTTAATTAGAAAGAGTGGTTATTATCACACAAAGAAGACCACTCTTGTATCTAATCTAAGAAAATATTGGAATTAATCAACTAAAAACTACTATTGTCTCTGAGACAGAACTGATTCATGCACTGGAGGAACTGACTTGGCATAAAATAGGCCTTGGAGTGATAGAACAGAGCTCTGTGTTGAGTAATGGCATGCTTGTGAGTTGTTGGAGGCCACTGGAGACAACTAGTTGCATGAGCAGAGTCTGCTGAAGTGTTCTCGAACCAATATGCGTCGACCTATGACTAAGACTTAACTCTCATTCAGTGTCTGAGCTTTCGGAAGTTAAGCGCACTCTGTCTCGACTGTAACTAACCCTTCTCCCCACTTTTACTGTGATGACCTAGTCATGAACAGGAAGATGTGGAGGCGAGCATCCAATAGGAAAATAGGATGCGTGGAGGTGATAGGTGATATGGGGAGTAGTTGGGGGGAACAAGTGGCGAAAGTTGAGTGGTAGCGGGAGTGAGTGGAGGTGGTGTGGTGACCTGATGTCATATAAGCACGTGATTGTGGAAGTTGTCGAGGGTGGTTTGGGTCCACACCACTTTTGGGCCCGCAATCCCCCACAAGCTGCCACATACCCTTCCAACAATACCATGGTTCCAATTGTGGGACCGCTCTAGAAAATCAACGTCTGGGCAGTTTACGTCCCCGCAATGAATTGTGGCCATTGATCATGTCGCAATCTATGATACGGGTAATATTCCTTCCTTATCTGTTGCAAGGATCAATGGTGCTGGTTGATTTGATATCAACGGTGCGCAATTACTTCATGAGTTCGGGCTTCAGGCCTTTTCATCTCCCTGCTCATGCAATCCTCCGAAGTGTAGTATATCTAAAGTGGTATATATGTCGCCACATTTCCTCATTAATGGATGATCTAGATTTGCTTCAGGACTTTGGGTGTTCGGCACTTCGGGAGTTTATGAATGTTGTGCTTGGAAATCTCCCGGAGTGGTACAGGCTACGAAGTGACGTGGTGGCTTGATGTCATATGATGTCATGGTTGTTGATGTGTCACGGAAAGAAGGGTGAAACGTGTCATGTGGAAATGGGGGAATGACACAACAAAATGACCTGGAATGAGTGCCACGTGTCATGACTGATGAGTGTGCCACGTTTCATGAATAATGAGTGCCACGTGCTTCGGCACTTCGGGCTTCGGTATTTTTGGACTATGAGGCATGAAGTTCTCCCGAAGTAGTACGGGCCTGAAGTGACGTGGTAGTCTCTTGTTACTTCAGAACTTCGGCAATTCGGCACTTTAGGTAATTCTTGCTCTAGTTCTTCGCAAATCTCCCAGAGTGTTAAGTCTCTGAAATGAAGGATCTGCCTCCACATGTCCTCATTGATGGACGGTCCAGATTCACTTTGGGACTTCAACTCTTTGGCTCTTTGGGACTTCTGCTCTTAAGCTCTTTAGGACCCCATGCGACTTTGACACTCTGAATGCATGAAAACCGTCAATCTGATTGGCCCGATGGATCTCCACTGTAGAAAGTTAACCTGTCTATTCCCACAATCTGAGCCCGAAATTGACTGCTCTGGATTGCTGTGTTTTGTCCACATGTGTTTCCTGTGCATACAATGTCTTGTCTGACTTGTTGTGAGATCAATCAATGGAAAACATGATGACAAACATTATGAATAAGAACCAAGTCACTCATTAATGGGAAACTGACTCAATCAAGAAAGAAACAAATAATAACCAAGTCACTCAGTAATGGGAAACTATATTAACCAACCAGAAGAGGAAAAATAGATGAAGGCATAGGGAAAAAGAGAGGAGAGGCAGGGGTGCAGGCCTAGGTTACAATAGCTCCAATACTCACAATGCATCCATGAGATCCATCACCATCAATTGTCTACTTTAGCTTGGATTGAATCTCTCAAAGCCAAAGAAATGCTGAGAATATTCTAATTACAAACCAGAAGCAAAACGTTATCCATCATTATTATCCATTAGCTATTAGCCTTTCCTTATGAGAGAAGGTCCCTTTTATAGATTGAAAAGGAGGTTAGGATTTCCCCAAATCAGGAGTGTGGGTGAGATCCATACCGATCGGAGGACACCTCATATCTGAAGCTTCTCTTCTAGAAACTTCATGAATTTCATATTTTTCTCCCCTTTTATACAGTCTTGCACCCTACAGTGGAGAAACATGAGACATTGTCGCACCCTACAGTGGTGCAACATGTGACAATTAAGGGTGTCGCACGCTGCAATGGTGGAACATGCAACACTCTCTTGAAATAGGTCTTTTAATGACCCGTTTACATGTTTTCCTTCTTCCAAATAAAGGTTCTTCAAGGATTTTATGCTCTGGAATGATAGAGGATAAGTGAATATCATCAGTTGTGACAAAATATTGTGTAACATAATTCCCCCCAAAGTATGAATCTAGAAAGGGGTGAGAGATGAAATACTTTTTCGTGTGGGTATTGAAGCAAAGAACTCATCGGTTTGAGACATGTCAACAACAAACAAGGAATTACAGTATCATCACTGAGGTAGGCATTCCCATACTCATAATACAAATGAATTAAAGCTTAAGAGATTACATACAAAGATCCATGTCAAGTAGATAGGTCATGGCCATTGAATTACATTGTGGATCCATGCCACAATATCTCAAATCCGAACATAGCCACCAAAAATACATTGTGGATCTATGTCATAATGACTCAAATTTAAACATAGCCATGAGACATACATTGTGGATCTATGTAACAGTACATTCTCAAAATACTCCATTGAAACCTAGATTTATCAGTAAGGATCCAGAGTCTTCATTTCCATTTTCCCATAGTACGAATCTAACCATGTGAATATAGGTGTCGAAGTCAAACATGGTAGAAACCATCTGATTACTAGTCACTAATGAAAATTGTTAACAAATGTGAAAGGAACCACCAATGATGAAAATGGACCTTAAGGTACATAACTACATCCTATTGAGTGTGAATATATGAGTTGAATTTGAACACCCATAGAATCATTCGATCAAAGGTCATTGATAAAAAATTGTCATCGAAGGCAAGGAAACTTGCCATTGAGGCATGCAAGTTCCAAGGTACTGTAAAGTTTCTAAACCAACTCCCTAGATAATGTTCTAATGTCGATAGGAAGTGACATGTCGTAGGAAGGCCTTGACGTATCCCCCATCAATGACATGAAACTTGTACAAGGATTTTGAGTAGATCAAAGTATAGAGTGATTTTGGACCGACTCAGAGATGGTTGATACTGCAAAAAATTGTTCACGCGATAGAAAGATTTTGGTTGGACTCCTCTTGAACATATTGATGACACGACAATTGTCTTGGCAGCACTAACTCAAAATGAGGATCATAGACCAAAATATAACTTTGGAGAAAAGCATGACCAACAAGAGACAAGTGGATTTCCCAATCTAATAGGAGTGAAAGAGTGTCATGTTTAAGAGTGACTTGCTGCCAAAAATTAATATAGATTTAATACAAGTTCCCTTCCCAATTTTCCCCCACCATTTCTGGCGAGTACCTCTTTATTTTTACACAAGCTTGAGGAGGATAACATATGCTTTTACTATAATTTCATCCTTCATGTTAGTCCTTCGGAGTATTTTTAACAAACCCTAGGAAGGAGTGGTTTGGCCCATATGGTTTTTTCAATGTACGTTTTTTACAAGTCCAGAGAAAGTAAACTCGGTGATTTTACGAGTTTAGAGAAAGTAAAAACGATGGTTTTTCATGTTTAGGGAGTTTGGAAAACACTTAGAGGAAATTCCAAGATTAACATTTTTATAAATTTAGTCTCCCAAGCCCGAAAAAGTGTAAAATAATACCTAGGAGAACTCTTCTAGTCATGATTGACTAGAGTATTCATTTTTCGTAGTTATTCTGATGAGACTAAAAAAGGGTTAAAATATCACTCGACAGACGCCCTTTCAAATCCTTTAACGAGCATGAAATGAGACAAACTCACTCGAAAATATTTTCATATTTAGAGAGTTTGAAAAGAGCTTAACAGAAACTCCAAGGAGTTCCTTTTTCGTATAGATTTTACGAGTCCGAAAAAAGTGATTAAAGTATACTCGGTAACCTATTCTCATGTATTTACGAGAACGACAAAGAACAAAGATTAATCTTGGTAACCTATTCTCATGTATTTACGAGCACGAGAAAGAACAAAGACTAAGCTCGGGAATGGTTTCATTTTTACACAAGCTTGAAACAAAGTAAAACTATGCTTGGAAACTTCCCAACGTAATGTCCAAAGGTTTCAAGCGATACCCATGGGTAGTTGGTAATTTTCCCCCAGCTTAAGAAGTTGGTGGATTAACTCCAACAAGAGGTTCAGATGCTAGAGACATGCCCCCTAAGCTTCGTTTCATCTGCAAATATTATGTGGTCACCAATTTTTGTACCCGATTAGACTCCTAGCTACTAATAGGGAAATGTTCACCAAAAGAAGAAAGAGGATCAATCGACATAGGCAGGTGAAAAGAAGGTTCAAGTACAAGATCTATTGAAAGACTCGAATCTATGGGAGAGGGTCTATTTCATTTTTTAACGAGCTTGACACGAATAATGAAATATGCTTGAAGGGATCAGTTTCATTTTTGAACAAGCTTGAAATCAAAAATAAACTATGCTCATAGCTCCGGGTTTAATCACGAGACTTTTGTTTCATTTTTTAACGATCTTTCCACATAGAAAGAAAAACTATGCTCATTTCTCCATATTGATCATGGATTCCAAGAGGACAATGCTCTGGAAGGAATACACGTCAAGGGATATACCTCGATCATGGCTTCCAAGATATCTTCATTGGACGAAAGAGCAACGCTCCTGAAGGAATACATGTTGAGGACCGTAATAGGGGTAGGGAGATCAGGCTCTAATATCCCTATCGAAGAGATCACCATGTCAACTACCAGATCTAAGTCAGAAGAATCTGATCATACTATGAAAGGCGCGTTCCCATTGACAATTGAAAACATGGGACATGTCGCCACATAATTAACCTGTGGCAGGGTGGATACCGCTATAATGGGAACGTTCAGAGAAGTCGAATGGTTGGTCGTCATATGGGGGACAATGAATGAAAGTTGGTCAATGGTCACAATGTTTCCATTATGAGGAAAATACATCACTCCAAAGAGTGTGGACACAATAGCTTTCATAGCATAAATATAGTCTCTCCCAAGGAGTAAATTAAAATCCAAGGGTCATTGGACTATCATCACATCAATATGGACAGTTTTCCCTCCTAGGTAATAGGTAACCAAGGAATGATCCTTCAAGATTCACTAGATCTTCTATCAAAATCCAACAGATTCTGGGTAGTGGGCACAAGTTGAGGGGAACCCAGATCTTGCCAAGCGTTTGAGGATAAAATACTAACAGAAGCATCGCCTTCATCTACTATAGTGTAACATATGTTTATATTG
Organism: Picea mariana; assembly: GCA_032191745.1. Classification (NCBI taxonomy): domain Eukaryota; kingdom Viridiplantae; phylum Streptophyta; class Pinopsida; order Pinales; family Pinaceae; genus Picea; species Picea mariana. Next base: position 10,536 of record JASDQU010310171.1, read on the forward strand.
CAAACATGCCCAATTATTTTGAAAGGCAGGTAGGAAGGAAGGCGACGTCTCGTCAGTCTACTCCAATCAAAGGAAATGACCTCAGTACCTGGGGGGGGTTCTGCAGGAACGGGTGAAATTCCCCCTAGTCTAGAATAATCTGAAGAGATGAGAAAAACCTTATCAGTTTTGACTTCACTCTTCAAANTATCGACCGATGACGGAACCGGACTGACCACTTTGACTTCACTCTTCAAGGGAAGAGTGGGATCAGTCGATGATGGGATCGAATCGACCTCTTGATCAACTAATGGTGGGTTGGGAGAAAATTTACGATAACCAGTTGGAATTTGTTGTTGGACAACAGTAAAATCTTCCAACAATTTTGAGGCTTCATCCATACAAGGGAAAAGGTGAGTTTGATGACTTCCTTCGCATAACCTACAGGGAAATTTGACTCTACTTTTCTTTTCTCCAGCCTTACTATGGCTAGTTGATGGGTTGTCATCAGCATGATGTTCAGATGTTGGTGATGTGGGTTGTTGGGAACCTGTAGACCAGACTTCTAAGACCTTGGGAATACCAGGGCAGTCTCTAAGAAGATGGTCACCCTTACAAAGCCTGCAAGGGTATTTGGGCTTGTAAGTTGTCTTGGTAGGTTTGTCACCATCATCAACACTCCTAGTCGGATTAACAGTAACTAGTTGATTACTTCCAACATGTCTTTCAGTGGTTGGAAGTTTGGCCCTTTGCTTATTTTTTTTCTTCTTAATCTTCCTTTTCTTCTTCTTCTTATCTACCTAGTTACTAGCTTCGGATATTTCACTAGGCGAAGAAGAAGAAAGGGAAGAAGACCTGACATGTGAAGAAGATGAAGGGTCAACATGAGGTTGATATTCTTGGGGTGGAGTGCTTGCATCCGAAGCACCCGATGCATTCATGATTATCAGAGTGGAAAAAAACCATATCAGTAACCCAATAGTGAATCCTAGAAGACTCAAAGTGGAAATAAAAGGAGGACCAATGTTTCCATAAGAAGGAAAAACAAAAGGCTCCCCAGGGAAAGGGATCCTTTGGTTGGTCATTCCGGGAACTGATTTGATATATACAGATACAACCTAAGGTCTGCAATGGAAAACAAACAGCACATGCTAAAAAATCTAGGAAGCAAACAAACAAACAAAAACCTTTTCACAGTGAACGCACTAGTTGGTGATGAAATCCAATGTCGCGAGATCAAAATAAGAAGGGGTTGAGATAGAG
>JASDQU010310171.1:12083-39566 GCA_032191745.1 Picea mariana
TCATTTCTGTGAAGATACCAATGGGTAACGTTGTCATCTCTGGCCACCAAGCCAAGGCAGTGTCCTCTGGTCAGACCTTGAAGTAAAAAAGAAAGAAAAGCAATAAAATAGAAAATGAAGGCAATAAAGGGCTTGGAAAAAATGCATCCATGACAGGTACAGCTCGCCTCCTACAAAGGCACCCACAGACAACACCTGCCCTTGGTCTTACTATGACTAGACATCCCTAAAAACCATATCACCTCATAAAACATGGCTTGAATAATCTTCTGAGGGAACTTTCTATCTCTTGTGGGTATTAGCCCAATAGGTTGTTCTGTCGGTTTCCTTAGCTTTGTATAGTAGATCTGTGTAATATCTTTGAGCTCTTAGATGATATGTTAGGGNTTAATGATGAAATATGATTTACATTGCTATGATCTCTAGGACTAATGAGCCCATGGAGGGCGTAGTCTTTGATGTGCAGGACCATACCCGGCGGACAGGTACTATAGGACTGGTACACATGGGGATATGATTAGCTCGGACCTCCATGGGGCTGAAGAGCCCATCAAATGGTTGTTGGGATGGCAGAGGCAGGACAACGTCATGATGAGCCCTTGCATGAAGAATACAGAGGGACGCCCTCACCAGGACACTTTGGCAGAGATCGACCTAGGGGGATCACCCCCTACAGATGAGATGATGGCTTTGATGGATAGGACGCTACCTAGGATAGGCTGGACGTTTTCTGGAGCAGGTGGCAGTGTGCTGGGCTTATTTGGCACATGTGGCAGGTTGCAACAGCCCCAGGGGGGGGCAACGTTTTGCTCCTTGGATGTTGATCTTGCCCAAAAAGGGCCAACGTCTCCCTCAGAGGGGCCTGACGTCTCCCATTCAGCTCATATTTTTGACATTTTAGCATTTAATGTGACAAATAATGTAAAAATGTTAAGTCAGCCTTGTTGGCTGTTTTTAATGACCTATTTTGTAATTAAAGGTCATTTGGATGATATAAATTGAGGACATTGAGCCTCATTTTGGACATAACATAACTCACTCTCTTGTGAGAGGCTTCTTTTTAGTCTTTTGTCTTGTTATTGGCTCTTGGAGTTGAGGTGCTACACTTGGAAGGATTATCTTTGGCATGCATATGGTGTTTTTATCATTGGAAGGTGTTACAACTAGGGTTTGATAAGCTCATCATTGATTTGTAAGTCTTTTTCTCATACAAAACTTCTTGATTGAATGGTTGTAGTTTAAAATTCTTACATGTATAGTTACATTTTTACTTTTATGCTTAATCATTGAAACCCTAGGGAGCAAGCACACAAGTAGGTCCTTGCTTTATGTCCCCATGATAAAAGCTTCATTATCCATTTGATTAAGAAGGATATAGCCTAGCCATTGCTACACTAGTTCTTCTTTTTCTGAGTTAGATTTGGAATATAAGTTGAAGAAGGAAGACGTCCTAGGTCTAATTAAGTTTACACCTAGAGTTTTGACCTTTAGGGTTTGAAGAGCCTTGGCTCTACAACACTTTTCAGCCCTAGATTTATATTTTAAAGCTAGCCATTTTTTCCAAAGAGTCTTAAGGAAAGAGGGAGGAGCATGAGGCCTAGCTTAAGCTACACCGAAATGAGCCTCCTCCCCTTAGGGTTTTGACTTGGTGGCCCTGCCATGGCAGCACCATTGAGACTAACTCTCTCGTCCTTAGGTTTAAATATTTCCAAGCCTTTAGCCTCTCTCTCTTTGACTCCATTTACCCAAGGCACTAGTCTAAAATTGCAACGTTGAGTCTATGGTGTTCAAACAATCTTTCAAATTTCTCTGAAATTGAAACCCTAACTAACCCTAGCGTCATACTAACCCTAACTAGATGATGACGTCTTGCCTCTTTTTTAAACTTTGCTTAGTATAAAAGTTGCGGCTAAGTCATCTATTGATAGACATACAAGTGTTGAGTAATTTCATTGGTTTAATTAGCAAAACGTTCTCTTTATTGTCTAGCTAACCTAACCCTAACCTTAAGATGACATCATGCCTATTTTGAACTCTTGTTTGGCTTAAAACGTTGTGGCATTGTCATCCATTGATAGGCTTTGAGTCGTTGATCATTTTCCTAAGCTTAATTAGCAAAACTTTCTTCTCATTGTCTACCGAAACTAACATAAATTAGGGCTGACGTCACCCTTAAATTGTATAGTGACGTAGCAACAATATTTATATATGAGCATATTTAATGCATTTTGAGAACATAAGGATTGATTTTGTACACTGAATGCAAGTACCTTTTTTGTAGTTGTTGAAGAAGTAATATAAGCCATTATCTTTGTTTGCAATCATTGACTTCGTCAATAATTATATTTATCATTGCTCATATGTATTGATGATAGTCATTAGAAATTGAAGTACTAACCACTGCATGCACATTTCAGTTTTATTTGTCTTGTCTCGCAAACAGGTGCCCTTTTAAGTGGAATACCCTCATCTTGGACTATCTCTTTTGGCAAGTAATCTGTGAAGGGGAAAAACCTACTTTGACCTTTTGAACCTTGAACCCTTGATCTTTTCCTTTTCAAGACCCCAGATTACTAGGGACGTCTCCCTTGGGATTAGCCACCCTAAATAGAAAGAGCTCCCCATCGAGGTGACAGTGGATGGGGAAGCTCCTGTTACACCAGTTTGAGTCTTACCTCCAAGCTACTAAACCTACCCTACAAACTGAGCGATAATAGGGCCTTTTCGTCTCCCTGCTCGTGCAATCCTCCGAAGTGTAGTATATCTGAAGTGGTAGATCTATTGCCATGTTTCCTCATTGATGGACGATCTAGATTTGCTTCAGGACTTTGGGTTTTCAGCACTTCGGGAGTTTACGAATGTTGTGCTCAAAAATCTCTCGGAGTGGTACAGGCTACGAATTGATGTGGTGGCTTGATGTCATATGATGTCATGCTTGTTGATGTGTCATGGAAAGAAGGGTGACACGTGTCATGTGGAAATGGGGGAATGACACAACAAAATGACCTGGAATGAGCACCACGTGTCATGATTGATGAGTGTGCCACGTTTCATGACTAATGAGTGCCACGTGCTTCGGCACTTCGGGCTTTGGTATTTTTGGACTATGAGGCATGAAGTTCTCCCGAAGTAGTACGGGCCTGAAGTGACGTGGCAGTCTCTCGTTACTTCAAAACTTTGACAGTTCGGCACTTTGGGTAATTCTTTCTCTAGTGCTTCTCAAATCTCCCAGAGTGTTAAGTCTCCGAAGTGAAGGATCTGCCTCCATGTGTCCTCATTGATGGACGGTCCAGATTCACTTTGGGACTTCGACTCTTCGGCTCTTCGGGACTTCGTCTCTTAAGCTCTTTGGGACCCCATGCGATTTTGACACTCTGAATGCATGAAAACCATCAATCTAATTGGCCTGATGGATCTCCACTGTAGAAAGTTAACCTGTCTGTTCCCACAATCTGAGCCCGAAATTGACCTCTCTGGATTGTTGTGTTTCGTCCACATGCGTTTCCTGTGCATACAATGGCTTGTCCGACCTGCTGTGAGCTCAATCAATGGAAAACATGATGACAAACATTCTTAATAAGAACCAAGTCACTCATTAATGGGAAACTGACTCTGTCAAGAAAGAAACTAATAAGAACCAAGTCACTCAGTAATGGGAAACTGAATAAACCAACCAGAAGAGGAAAATTAAATGAAGGCATAGGACAAAAGAGAGGAGAAGCAGGGGTGTAGGCCTAGGTTACAACAGCTCCAATACTCACAATGCATCCATGAGATCCATCACCATCAATTGACTACTTTAGCTTGGATTGAATCTCTCAAAGCCAAAGAAATGTTGATAATATTCTAATTACAAACCAGAAGCAAAACATTATCCATCATTATTATCCATTAGCTATTAGCCTTTCCTTATGAGAGAAGGTCCCTTTTATAGATTGAAAAGGAGGTTAGGATTTCCCCAAATCAGGAGTGTGGGTGAGATCCAAACCGATCGGAGGACACCTCATATCTGAAGCTTATCTTCTAGAAACTTCATGAATTTCATCTTTTTCTCCCCTTTTATATAGTCTCGCACCCTACAGTGGAGAAACATGAGACAATGTCGCACCCTACAGTGGTGCAACATGTGAAAATTAAGGGTGTCGCACGCTGCAATGGTGGAACATGCGACACTCTCTTGAAATAGGTCTTTTAATGACCCGTTTACATGTTTTCCTTCTTCCAAATAAAGGCTCTTCAAGGATTTTATGCTCTGGAATGATAGAGGACAAGTGAATATTGTCAGTTGTGACAAAATATTTTGTAACATAATTCCCCCCAAAGTATGAATCTAGAAAGGGGTGAGAGATGAAATACTTTTTCGTGTGGGTATTGAAGCAAAGAACTCATCGGTTTGAGACATGTCAACAACAAACAAGGAATTACAGTATCATCACTGAGGTAGGCATTCCCATACTCATAATACAAATGAATTAAAGCTTAAGAGATTACATATAAATATCCATGTCAAGTAGATAGGTCATGGCCATTGAATTACATTGTGGATCCATGCCACAATACCTCAAATCTGAACATAGCCACCAAAAATACAATGTGGAGCTATGTCATAATGACTCAAATTTGAACATAGCCATGATACATATGTTCTGGATCTATGTAACAATACATTCTCAAAATACTCCATCGCAACCTAGATTTATCAGTAAGGATCCAGAGTCTTCATTTCCATTTTCCCATAGTACGAATCTAACCATGTGAATATAGGTGTCGAAGTGAAACATGGTAGAAACCATCTGATTACCAGTCACTAATGAAAATTGTTAACAAATGTGAAAGGAACCACCAATGATGACAATGGCCCTTAAGGTACATAAGTACATCCTATTGAGTGTGAATATATGAGTTGAATTTGAACACCCATAGAATCATTCGATCAAAGGTCATTGATAAAAACTTGTCGTCGAAGGCAAGGAAACTTACCATTGAGGCATGCAAGTTCCAAGGTACTATAAAGTTTCTAAACCAACTCCCTAGATAATGTTCAAATGTCGATACAAAGTGACATGTCGTAGGAAGGCCTTGATGTATCCCCCATCAATGACATGAAACTTGTACAAGGATTTTGAGTAGATCGGAGTATAAAGTGATTTAGGACCGACTCAGAGATGGTTGATGCTACAAAAAATGGTTCACGCGATAGAAATATTTTGGTTGGACTCCTCTTGAACATATTGATGACACGACAATTGTCTTGGCAGCACTAACTCAAAATGAGGATCATAGACCAAAATATAACTTTGGAGAAAAGCATGACCAACAAGAGACAAGTGGATTTCCCAATCTAATAGGAGGAGTGAAAGAGTGTCATGTTTAAGAGTGACTTGCTGCCAAAAATTAATATAGATTTAATACAAGTTTCCTTCCCAATTTTCCCCCACCATTTCTGGCAAGTACCTCTTTATTTTTACACAAGCTTGAGGAGGATAACATATGCTTTTACTATAATTTCATCCTTTGTATTAGTCCTTTGGAGTATTTTTAACAAACCCTAGGAAGGAGTGGTTTGGCCCATATGGTTCTTTCAATGTACGTTTTTTACAAGTCCAGAGAAAGTAAACTCGGTGGTTTTACGAGTTTAGAGAAAGTAAAATCGATGGTTTTTCATGTTTAGGGAGTTTGGAAAACACTTAGAGGAAACTCCAAGATTAACATTTTTATAAATTTAGTCTCCCAAGCCCGAAAAAGTGTAAAATAATACCTAGGAGAACTCTTCTAGTCATGATTGACTAGAGTATTCATTTTTCGTAGTTATTCTGATGAGACTAAAAAAGGGTTAAAATATCACTCGACAGACGCCCTTTCAAATCCTTTAACGAGCATGAAACGAGACAAACTCACTCAAAAATCTTTTCATATTTAGAGAGTCTGAAAAGAGCTTAAAGGAAACTCCAAGGAGTTCCTTTTTCATATAGCTTTTACGAGTCCAAAAAAGTGATTAAAGTATACTCGGTAACCTATTCTCATGTATTTACGAGCATGACAAAGAACAAAGATTAATCTTGGTAACCTATTCTCATGTATTTACGAGCACAAGAAAGAACAAAGACTAAGCTCGGGATTGATTTCATTTTTCCACAAGCTTGAAATAAAGTAAAACTATGCTTGGAAACTTCCCAATGTAATGTCCAAAGGTTTCAAGCAATACCCATGGGTAGTTGGTAATTTTCCCCCAGCTTAAGAAGTTGGTGGATTAACTCCAACAAGAGGTTCGGATGCTAGAGACATGCCCCCTAAGCTTCGTTTCATTTGCAAATATTATGTGGTCACCAATTTTTGTACCCGATTAGACTCCTAGCTACTAATAGGGAAATGTTCACCAGAAGAAGAAAGAGGACCAATCGACATAGGCAGATGAAAAGAAGGTTCAAGTACAAGATCTAGTGAAAGACTTGAATCTATGGGAGAGGGTCTATTTCATTTTTTAACGAGCTTGACACGGATAATGAAATATGCTCGAAGGGATCGGTTTCATTTTTGAACGAGCTTGAAATCAAAAATAAACTATGCTCATAGCTCCGAGTTTAATCCCAAGACTTTTGTTTCATTTTTTAACGAGCTTTCCACATAGAAAGAAAAACTATGCTCATTTCTCCATCTTGATCGTGGATTCCAAGAGGACAATGCTCTGGAAGGAATACATGTCAAGGGATATACCTCGATCATGGCTTCTAAGATATCTTCGTTGGACGGAAGAGCAACGCCCCTGAAGGAATACATGTCGAGGACTGTAATAGGGGTAGGGAGATTAGGCTCTAATATCCCTATCGAAGAGATCACCATGTCAACTACCAGATCTAAGTCAGAAGAATCTGATCATATTGTGAGAGGCTCGTTCCCATCGACAATTGAAAACATGGGACATGTCGCCACATAACTAACCTGTAGTAGGGTGGATACCGCTATAATGGGAACGTTCAGGGAAGTCGAATGGTTGGTCGTCATATGGGGGACAATGAATGAAAGTTGGTCAATGGTCACAATGCTTCCATTATGAGGGAAATACATCACTCCAAAGAGTGTGGACACAATAGCTTTCATAGCATAAATATAGTCTCTCCCAAGGAGTAAATTAAAATCCAAGGGTCATTGGACTATCATCACATCAATATGGACAGTTTTCCCTCCTAGGTAATAGGTAATCGAGGAATGATCCTTAAAGATTCACTAGATCTTCTATCAAAAGCCAATAGATTCTGGGTAGTGGGCACAAGTTGAGGGGAACCCAGATCTTTCCAAGCGTTTGAGGATAAAATACTAACAGAAGGATCGCCTTCATCTACTATAGTGTAACATATGTTTATATTGCAAACATGCACAATTATTTTGAAAGGCGGGTAGGAAGGAAGGCGAGGTCTCGTCAGTCTACTCCAATCAAAGGAAATGACCTCAGTACTTGGAGGGGGTTCCACGGGAACGGGTGAAATTCCCCCTAGTCCAGAATAATCTGAAGAGATGAGAAAAACCTTAGTAGTATCTACTTCACTCTTCAAAGGAAGAGTGGGATCGATCGATGATGGAATCAAATCGACCACTTTAACTTCACTCTTCAAGGGAAGAGTGGGATCGATCGATGATGGTGTCGAATCGACCACTTGAACTTCACTCTTCAAGGGAAGAGTGGGATCGACCGATGACAGAACTGGACTGACCACTTTGACTTCACTCTTCAAGGGAAGAGTGGGATCAGTCAATGATGGGATCGAATCGCCCTCTTGATCAACCAATGGCGGGTTGGGAGAAAATTTATGATAACCGGTTGGAAGTTGTTGTTGGACAACAGTAAAATCTTCCAACAATTTTGAGGCTTCATCCATACAAGGAAAAAGGTGAGTTTGATGACTTCCTTCGCATAACCTACAAGGAAATTTGACTCTACTTTTCTTTTCTCCAACCTTACTATGGCTAGTTGATGGGTTGTCATCAGCATGATGTTCAGATGTTGGTGATGTGGGTTGTTGGGAACCTGTAGACCAGACTTGTAAGACCTTGGGAATACCAAGGCACTCTCTAAGAAGATGGTCACCCTTACAAAGCATGCAAGGGTATTTGGGCTTGTAAGTTGTCTTGGTAGGTTTGTCACCATCATCAACACTCCCAGTCGGATTGACAGTAACTAGTTGATTGCTTCCAACATGTCTTGCAGTGGTTGGAAGTTTGGCCCTTTGCTTATTTTTTTTCTTCTTAATCTTCCTTTTCTTCTTCTTCTTATGTACCTAGTTACTAGCTTCAGATCTTTCACTAGGCGAAGAAGAAGAAAGGGAAGAAGACCTGACAGGTGAAGAAGATGAAGGGTCAACATGAGGTTGATATTCTTTGGGTGGAGTGCTTGCATCTGAAGCACCCGATGCATTCATGATTACCGGAGTGGAAAAAAACCATATCGGTAACCCAATAGTGAATCCTAGAAGACTCAAAGTGGAAATAAAAGGAGGACCAATGTTTCCATAAGAAGGAAAAACAAAAGGTTCCCCAGGGAAAGGGATCCCTTGGTTGGTCATTCTGGGAACTGATTTGATATATACAGATACAACCTAAGGTCTGCAATGGAAAACAAACAGCACATGCTAAAAAATCTAGGAAGCAAACAAACAAACAAAAACCTTTTCACAGTGAACGCACTAGTTGGTGATGAAATCCAATGTCGCGAGATCAAAATAAGAAGGGGTTGAGATAGAGTAGGTGGATCATTTATGTTGGCGACCTACTTAATGGACTTACACCCGGGTTCAAGTTACCTCGCGGTATAACCATGGGTTACCCTCTAGGAGCCCGAGTGAGTTTGACCAATGTTTGTTCCAGGTACAGAGAAGACGTCCCCCTTCACAATCACCTCGTGTATGAGCCTTAAATATTATGGCCACTAAGGTTACCACTTACAACAAAAAATCCTGGGGAAATTGTACACCAATACAAGATTCTTGCGCCCCCCCCGAGCCATGAGGGGGAAATGTCTTTAAAAATGCAAGTCCAAAAATGCCAAAAACCATGCAATTCTTCCAAAAATGCTTTATGCTTCTTCCCAAAACAACTAAAACTGCCTTCTAACTAAAGAAATGCAAGAATTGAAACTCTTTATTTCAAAGATAAAGCTAAATAGAAAAGCAACAAATTTCTTTAAAAGAAAAAGTGATTTAAGAAATATGCAATTTTTTTTGTTTTTGTTTTGGAAAATAAAGTATTCAAGGAAAATAAAAACTATCTTCTCACTAAATAATCCAAAAACAAGCAATTGGGTAATAGAAATCAAAATCCAGACTGAAATACACTCGAAGACAAAGCTAAGAGATTACACCCCTTTCAGAAACAAGAAAACTTTTCCAAAAACAAATTCAAGAAATCATGAAGAAAACAGGTTTTAAAACTGGTAAGAAGACTGTTAAGAAAACCTAAAATTCACAACAAAAGTCAGATTTGGGGTTTGGGAAGGAAATATTCAAATAAATTTAGGTTTTCCAAACAGTATCGTGGGCTAGTGTGGAACACAATGTGACAACCAAGAGTGTCGCAGGCTACTAACTAACATAGTTCGACAATGTTGCTCTGTATATAAAATACACGATGCGATAGGCAATAAAACTTGGAAAAAATAAAAAGTTATGAAAAACTTCTCATGAATTCCAGGGTTGACAAATCAAATAGTGTCAGGTGATGACTTAGAAAATGAAAACAAGGAAAGGAAGCAAGACCAAGAGAACCAATCTGAAGGATTGTTCCTCAGTATGGTCGCCAATATTTTTTATGGACAAATTTGTTTATGCGGACACAAACCGATCTCCCTAGTTTGGGGTCCCAAAACTAGAACAAAACAACACATAACATGTTTCTTTCCTTAGATTCATATAATCAAAATATTAACTAGTAAATAATATACCCTTACCTTTTGATTGAATATCATCCTTGCTAATTGTAGCTCCCAGCTTGATTCAAAGCTTTGATATGGAAACTTGCATAAGGACATAAGCTAACCAGTGAAAGAAACAATAATATTTCAACAAATCTATACAAATGACCAAGGATAAATGTAATAAAGACAATTGACAATATTTATAGGAAAGAGAATATGTTACTGTATTGATAAATAGTGGAAGAGTTACAACCAATGACTTGGTGTTGTGAAGATCCTTCCAACAATTTCATTGCTCAAATACCCACATTGCATCCATGAGATCCATCACCATCTACTTACTACTTTAGCTTGGATTGAATCTCTCAAAGCTAAAGAAATGTTGACAATCTTCTAATTACAAACCATAAGCAAAAAGATATCAACCATTATTATCCATTAGCTATTAAACTTTCCTTATCAGAGAAGGTCCCTTTTATAGATTGAAAAGGAGGTTAGGATGAGAGGTTAGGATCTCCCTAAATCAGTGTTAGAATTTTAGAAGTTACAGTTATCTTCTTTAATATTCATTAACAATTGCATGTAATAGGATCACTGAAAGATAAACAATCATAGAACACAAGATATATCCTGGGAAAACCTCATGGGGGAGAAAACCCAACAACCAATTCTTCAGTATAGATTCCTTCAACCAATACAATGTCACGTTATAGCTCTCCACAAATAGACCAGGACCAAGAAACGAAGACCTCCTGCCCTAGACCTTCTTTTTTATGCTCTAAATACACAAGAGAAGGTGAGTTGTGTGTGTGTACAAATGACAGGAACTTGACCTCTATTTATACACATAATTGACTCCCGAAAAGACGCAACCCTAAGAGGGGTTGTTTTGACTTTTACAATAAGGATAACAATAAAATAATAATTTCTTTTGAGTTGATTTATAAAATAATATTACAATAACCTTCTCGACGTTTGACCAATACAAATAAAAAATAATATCTCTCGTAGTTACATCAAAATATCAACACTCCCTCTTAACTAGGAAGGTATTCTTTGTTGCCACACGAGCTCATGACCATTGACTGTTGAACATATGAATCTATACACCATTGAATATGCATAGTACAACATGACTTCACAGCCAATGCATCCAAGGTCTGTGGGTATCTTTCAAATAGCTACAACATGTCCCCGGGACATCCACTAAACCTAGTCACTCCCTCTTAAGAGGGACCATGCCAAGCTTGTCCTTAGAGTGCTTGAACCCCATCCTCGAGAATGGCTTGGTCAAAACATTAGCAACCTACTTCTCGGTAGTCATGTATTGGAGCCTCACTACTCCCCTCTGCACCATATCCCTGATATAATGATATTTGATCTCGATATGCTTCGACCTATCATGGAACACTAGATTCTTTGACAACTTCATGCAACTTTAGTTGTCACACCAAATGCAAGTCACCTCCAGTTTGAGACCTCATAACCCAGACAGTAGCTTTTGAAACCACGTTGCTTCTCTACATGTTGCACATGCTACCACATATTCAGCCTCAGACGTACTAAGTGATACATATGACTGCTTCTTGTTGCTCCACAAAACCATACTAGAGACTAGACTAAAGCAATATGTTGAAGTACTCTTCCGATCGGGAATACCATCGGCCCAATCTGAATCTGAATATCCATTTAACCCGAACTCATGGTTTGTCACATACTTGAGACCATAATCCAATGTATCCTTAAGCTACACCTCATCATCACATGTTTTGTTGTGACCAAATGAACCTGCCTGGGCTACTCCATATACTAACTTAGGGTGTTCACAACAAAATATATATCTGGTCTCGTGTTCATCAAGTACATCAACAAACCTGTCATCTACCTGTATAAAGTAACATCCATAGTCTCTGAAGTCATATCCAGCAGCAACTTCATATTTTATACCATAGGTGTAGCTATTTCCTTGAAATCCAACATCCCTAATCTCTTCAGGATTTTCACTGCATACTTCCCTTGATTCAGAAATATCTCATCCTGTCTCTGCCATACCTCAAGACCCAAAAAGTAATGCATCATCCCAAGATATTTCATCTCAAACTTAGCAGTCAGTTTTCTCTTACACTCTGAGATGAACTTTTCCACATCTATTAGAAATGGGTCATCAACATACAATGGTAGTATTATCGGACCATCATCTACAACCTTAAAGTAAAGGTTAGGATTTGCACTTCTCTTTGTAAATAATAAGCTCGTCAGAAAATTTTCGATCCTACCATACCATGCTATGGGTGCTTTCTTTAATCCATATAAATCCTTCTTTTATCTACACACAAGTGTCTCCCTGTCATGTACCTCAAACCCTTGTGGCTGCTCCACATATACTTCCTCTTTTATTTCACCATTCATGAAGGCTATCTTCACATCCATCTCATGCACCTTCCATTTCATTACTGCAGCCAACAAAAGTATAGTCCTGATCAAGGTATATCTCTCCATGGGAGAAAATGTCTCCCCATAGTCAATGCCCTCCTTCTGAGAGAATCCTCGAGCAACAAATCTAGCCTTATAACTTTCAATACTACTATCAACTCCATGTTTCATCTTGTAGATCCATTCTTAACTTACTACTAATTTCTCCTTCAGTCTAGGGACCACATCCTATACATCATTATTTACTATGGACTGATATTCCTCCCCCATGCTATCCTTCAATACCCTATTTTTTGCAGCCTCTTCATAACTGGACGGTTTTTCATCCATGATATCACACAAACATGCCACATAGATGGAATACAGTTTTTGCTTCTTACTTTTCCTGAGATAATTGTTTGGGGCACCATATCTTTCCACATCTTTGATGAGCTCCTGTGCCCAAGCTGGTCTTCTCTTGCGAGAAGGCATCTTTGCTGGCCTCTGAGGTTCTTCCATGTCATTATCCTCATGAATGACTTCCTCTGGTTCAACTACTTCTACCTATGGAACTCTAGTAACTTCAATCTCCTCCTCATGAACCTCTTTTGCATAGTCCTATTTTGATTTGCTGAAAGTTGCACTCTCATCGAAGGTGACACCTTGGCTAATCTCAACTTTCTAGTGACCGGGAATATATATCATGTATGCCTTCAATGTGTCATTGTAACCAACAAATATGCCATTCTTTCCGAATGGATCCAATTTTGTCCTCTTTTCCTTGGGGACATGAACAAATACGAGGTAGTCTAATATCCTTAGATGGATGACTTATGGCTTCTCTCCTGAAAACATCTCCTTTAGTGTCTTGTTTTCAAGTACTTTGTGGGGACTTATGTTTTTCATGTACACTGCAGTCTTTGCTTCTTCTGCCCATAGATGCATAGGTAGATCTTGATCATGGATCATATCCTTCATTGCTTCCATGATCGTCTGATTCTTCCTTTTCTACTACTCCATTATGTTGAGGATTGTATGGAGTAGAAAGAACCCTCTTAATCCCAGGTTCCTTGCAATATTCTTTGAATTCCTCTTAAGTGAATTATCCTCCATTATCTGATCGCAAGATATTTATCCTCCCTTCTATCAGGTTTTCTACCAGTGCCTTAAATTCTTTGAATTTCCCAAACACTTCATTATTTTCCTTCAATAAATAGTTCCAAGTTTTACATGAGTAATCATCAATAAAAGACACCTGATATGCATACTCACTTAGTGAAGTTGTTGACATCGGTCCACACACATTTGAGTGCATGATGTCCAATACTCTTTTGGCTCTGCTATTAATGTTGGGAAAGGAGTGCTTCATGTTCTTACCTTGCATGCAACCTTTGCACATGCCGTCTGGTTTTTCCTAGATCTTTGTTAGTCATGTCACCATCTTTCTCACACTTGGTAGGGACTTTTAATGTAGGTGAGAAAATATCCTATGCCATAATTCACTAGTATTCATAGTGTCGTGAATTAATGTTGAATCTGATCGCCCTTTCAATTTGTAGATTCCTCCCTCCTGAACTCCAATCATCATAGCATCATCGAAAGTATTCCCTCTAGGCCACATAAGAACTTTTCCATCAATAAATTCAACTATGTAACCCTTCTCATCCAATGTTGAAATCGAGAGAAGGTTCTTTTGTAATCCATGAACATAGAGAACTTCCTTCATCTTCATTGGCTTTCCCAAGTCTAACTTGTAGGAGGCTTCTCCTACTCCTTTGATCGGATATTGATATTCATATCCCAATTTCACCTTATGTGGTGAATCCTTATGAGTAAGGTTAGACAAGGAGTATTTATAACCTATCATGTGCTTAGAATCACCACTATCCACCAGCCAAATGCAATTCCATGAGTGACAGTTCCTGTAAAGGCTGAGATAAGAACATACTCCTCATCACTTGATTCATCTTCATTTGAAACCTTCTTGGGTGGATCATCATCTCCAACAGTATGAACATGATTCCTTTTACCTCCTTTATTTTCCCTTGTTCTCTGAATGAGGGAAGAATTCCTAGCAATGTGTCCCATTTTCTGACAACAGAAACATTTGATATTTGGGTTATTTCTTCAGCCCTTCTGAAACTTCTTGGTGAGTAGGGTTCTTTCTTTCTCTTTCCTTTCCTGGTGTGGGCGGTTAGGGATTAATCATCATATTTCATCTTCTCTTCTCTTGTTATTGTCCTTTCTTCTTCTTGGTTGCAATCTTCCCATAGCCTACTGAACTTGGGTAGCTTCATTCTTGAGCATATCCCTTGAATAAATGCATCCCATGACCTTGGGAGGCCATTTGAGGTGGTCATCACCATTTCTTATCCATTCATTGTATCACCAATGGCTTCTATCTTCTCCTTGATCTAGTTCACTCTTGAGAAGTAAGAGTGGATGGTTTCTGAATTATGCATCCTCATGTTTTTTAACTGAGTTCTCAAGGTCATTCTTTGATTTATGTTGTTTCCTTCAAATACTCGGGTTAAGGCATCCATCATTTATTTTGGAATGGATAATGAATATGTGTGATGAATAATATGGTCCTTAATGGAGTCTGCAATAATCCTCTTTGCCTTGACCATATCCTTCATGTGCTTTGATTTAGCCTCATCTCCCTCTAGTTTTGAAACCTCTTCTTTAGTGAACTTATCTAGATCATGTTCTTCTAGGAGGAGGGATACTCTGTACCTCCAGGCTCTGAAGTTGTTAGCTCCCTCCAGCTTCTCATCAATCTTGGTTTCGGTAGTCATCCAGCCCCTAAATCACAACTTCTGGATTCTAAAGATCTGTTCCAAGGAAAAGATGCGCTCCACTAGGGCACACTTGTTGGTCGTCTTGTCTTGTCAGGAAGCCACTCCTATCAAGAGAAACAACTCTTTTTGTCTTCTAGATCTACAAATTGTCTTCTATCCAGGCCTAATCTGATACCATGTTAGAATTTTAGAAGTTATAGTTATCTTCTTTAACATTCATTAAAAATTGCATGTAATAGGATCACTAAAAGATAAACAATCACAAAGCAAAAGAGATATCCTAGGAAACCCTTGTGGGGGAGAAAACCCAACAACTTATTCTTCAGTATAGATTCCTTCAACCAGGACAATGTCATGTTATAGCTCTCCACAAATATACCAAGATCAAGATACCAAAGACCAAGAAACCAAGACATCTTGTGCTAGACCTTCCTTGTTATGCTTTAAATACACAAGAGAAGGTGAGTTGTGTGTGTGTAAAAATGAGAGGAACTCGACCTCTATTTATACACATAATTGACTCCCAAAAAGACACAACCCTAAGAGGGGTTGTTTTGACTTTTAAAATAAGGATAACAATAAAACAATAATTTATTTTGAGCCAACTTATAGAATAAGATTAGAATAACCTTCTCGAGGTTTGACCAATACAAATACAAAAGCATATCTTCCATATTTACATCGAAATATAAAAAATCGGGAGTGCAGGTGAGATCCAGATCGATTGGAGGACACCTCGTATCCAAATCTTCTCTACTAGAAACTTCATGAATTTCATTTGTTTCTCCCCTTTTAGACAGTGTCGCACCCTACAGTGGAGCAACATGAGACACTGTTCAACCCTACAGTGGTGCAACATGCGAAAATTAAGGGTGTTGCATACTACAATGGTGCAACATGTGACACTCTCTTGAAATAGGGATTTTAATGACCCTTTTACATGTTTGCCTTCTTCCAAAGAAAGGATCTTCAAGGATTTTATGCTCTAGAATGATGGAGGATAAGTGAATATTGTCATTTGCGACAAAATATTGTGTAACGATTCTATTACACTCATACTCGGTAGCCTCCCACCCAATATCCGCCCTTATCGCTACCCATTTGCTCAAAAAAATGAAATTGAAAAGATCATTCAAGAATTGTTAGCTATTGGTGTCATCCACCCTAGTACTGGTCCTTATTCATCTACAATTGTCATGGTACTAAAAAAAGAAGGCACTTGGCACATGTGTCGTGACTTTCACTCCCTCAACAAAATAACCATCAAGGATAATTTTCCCATTCCAACCATTGATTATCATTTGGATGAACTTAAAGGCACTTAATTTTTTACCAAACTTGATCTCTATTTCGGCTATCACCAAATTCATATGAAAGAGTTTGATATTCTCAAAACTAATTTCTTCACTCATGAAGGTGATTATGAGTTCTTGGTGATTCCCTTTGTCCTTTACAATGCACCATCTACCTTCTAGTGTCGCATGAACAACATATTTCAACCATTTCTATATCATTTTGTCCTTGTATTTTTTTATGACATCCTAATCTATAGTGAAACATGGCAATCCCATGTGGATCAGGTCTTATAATTCCTTTCTCATCATCAACTATTTCTCAAAAGTCCCAAATGTGCCTTTGGTGCATTTGAAGTATAATATTTGGGTCATATTGTTAATAACAATGGTGTAAGAGTACCCAAAGAAAATTGAAGCAATGAAGGATTGGACATAATCTAAGACTCTTAAAAGTTTACAATGTTTCCTTGGTCTAACGAGGTACTACAAAACGTTTGTCAAAAACTATGGAAATATTGTTTCTCCCCTCACTACTCTACTTAAGAAATATTATTTTAGTTAAAATGAAGCTACATATCAAGCCTTCCGGGATTTAAATGATGTTATGTGTACCATCCCAATACTTGTGTTCCAAACGTCATTAAGACTTGTGTTTTGTAATGTGATGCCTCAAGAAAAGGAATTGGAACAGTTCTCATGCAAGAAGGAAGACCATTGGTCTTTACCAACAATCATATTTGTGAGCGACACTTGGGAAAAATCCACCTATGAAAAATAAATGATGGCTATCATGCATGATGCAGATATTTGGCATGCCTACTTTCTTAGGAAATGTTTCTAGATTAAAATTGATCATCGCAGCCTCAAATACTTTCTAGAGCAAAGGATTTCATCCACAGAGCAACATAAATGGGCTACTAGAATGTTAGGATATGATTATGAAATCATTTATTATAAGGCAAGGAAAATGTGGTAGTCGATGCTCTCTCTAAAAAATATGGAGGAAGGGCCATTATTTTCACTCTCCTTCATCAAACAAGATTGGTTGAATTAGATCTACAAGGAATGGTTTATAGATCCCAAAATTGCTAGCTTGATCCAACAACTTCAATAAGCCCCCCGTGAATCTCAAGGCTACACTTGGCACAATGAAGAGCTTCACTATAAAGGGCATATGTATTTGGGAGCTTCTCCGTGCATCCCCCATGGTAGGTCATTATGGATTTCATAAAACATATGAGCGGATCAAACATTCATTTTTTTAGGAAGGCATGAAGAAGAACATCCACACTTTTATGGCCAAATGCGAACTACAACCTCTACTCATTCCACCTGCTATATGAACAAACATTTCTATGGACTTTGTTAGCACTAGAAGTCACCTTCAGATTGCATGGAAGGCAAGCCCAGTACCCATCAGGTTTATGTGTAAATGTAAGAGTGTTTTATGGGGTCAAATGGAAAGGGACTCAAGATGATAATGTTCGATCTCAAATAACAGGGCTAGCATGCACCAACAATCAAGGTCTTGGCTAACTTCAATCAGTAATTGGGAGTAAATATGAATAGAGGGAAGACTTGAAAGAGAGGGATGTAGATATTGTTGTAAACATCGAGTCTACAAAAGCCTAAGGAAGAAAGTTTCTTAACACAAGATCTTCTTGAACTCAGAAACTAATAAATCTAAATAAATATCATGATAATATAATCATCAAACATCCACCATAGCATCACCACAACCATTCATGTGAATCATTCAAAGCATGAACATTTAGCATCAGAAGCAAAAGCTGAAAGAGAAGCTGATTTCTATTAGTCAAAAAGTCTTAAGTCCAGTACATAGCTAGATCACAGTCACTTCATCAAAATATTACAATCTAAGGGAGCCTTTCTCAACCATCCGAACCTACTAAAGCATTTCAACTATCTATTTATAACAAAAGGGAGGCAACAGTTGGAGGTAAGAGTTGGCCTCCTTCCCTTGAAAATCTCTAAAAATTTATTTGATCTAACAACTTATTTAACAACCTATGTTATAAAGTGGGAAAATGTTGGTGACTAATCCAATCAAGCTTCAAACTGATTTGATTCCTTCTTGTTGCGCAACTCCTTGTTTGCCATGTGTCTTTCAAAAGCATGTGGTTGTCCTCATGATGCCAGCTGTTGTTTCTACAATTTTCTCCATCATTATCCATCCAAAAAGTTGTTGGCCTGACCTTCCTAGATCCCTGGTGTCTGTTGGTAGCTTCTTTAGGTAGCAACTTGAGTAGCGTATTTCACAACTGGATGAGTAAATAAGGTAGTGCCATTGTGCTGCGTATGTGTGAATACTTTGTTCTCTATGAAATATTATGTAGCGCCACTGTGTTGTGCCTATATGCCAACTCTGTTCTCTACCAAATATTAGGTATCGCCTGTAGGTAGTGCCACTTATGCTGCGTCTTTGTGCCAACTCTGTTCTCTACCAAATATTAGGTAGCGCCTGTAGGTAGTGACACTTATGTTGCATCTTTGTGCCAACTTTGTTCTCTGCCAAATATTACGTAGCTCCACTTATGTTGCGTCTGTGTGCAGGTTTAGGTAGCATTGCCAAAAATGTAGTGCCTTCAATCTTTAACATGTGCAAAGAAATTGGTGGTCTTTCATGAAGTCAAACCCATTTTACTTAGGTGCCTTGACAATACAATAAGTAGTGCACTTTACCACTGAGGAAGTTTACACTTAGCAAAAACCCAAAATTATGATAGTTAAACGCTTAGAAGCCTGTATAGATGGAAAAGATAATATTTGCATATCAGTTAACCCTCCCAAAAAGAAACCATCCCCAAAAATGGGGCTTACCTTTTACCATCTATTTTGTCATTTTTACACTTAACCTCACTCTCTTTCTGGTAGAAAGAGGATCTTCAGTTGACACAGCAGACTTCTTCTTCTTAGCCATGATTGGCTTTTTCAGTGGGGCTGAGCTTTGCTTGATTCTTGATGTCTCTTTCTCAATGGCAGCTTCAACCAATACCTGTAAATTTATTTGGGCTACATCATCTTGAAAGTGCTGCAACTTTGCCTTTAGCTTCTTGTTCTAGAACTGAAAGCCTTTGTTCTACCTGTAAAAATTCTTTAGTTGTCTTTGAAGGGGCTGGGCCCTTCTTGCTGCAAACCTTGCCAATTCAAGGGTGTCATTATAGCCATCCATAAGCTCTGTCATCTTGGATCTATTAGAAACGGCTTCCCTTTTCAACTGGGCCACCTCTTTTCTTACCTCCCTAAGTTGTCAGATAAGTCTTTTGAAGTTCTGACTGTCAGGAGGAGCAGTGACATGCACAGTTTCAATAGGTTTTTTCTCAGTCTCCTCTTCCACTTGCATGGGAAGTGCCTTGTCTATCTCATTAGGTTTCTTGGTGGCTTTGCTCTTACCCTTCTCCCTCTACATAGGGGTTTCTTCTTTTCTTTCCACGGGATTTTCAAATTATTTCACAGAGGTTTCATCTTTCTTTTCCAAAGGTATTTTAGTACCTTTACCCTTCTTTTTTTGTACAGGGGCTTCTTGTTTCTCTTCCACGGGCTTTTCAATGCTCTTTCCCTTCTTCTTTTGAATAGGGGTTTCTGGTAATAACTTCTGTTTGAAAACCTCCGTAGGAATTAATGACCTTGTGAAAGGTCTTTTACCCTTGATTTCGACTGTTGGAGGAGAAGAGGGAAAGAGTAGATTATTCCCTTTCTTGGATGTAGCTTTGGTAGAAGAAGGCACCTCTTCTAACCCTGGTGGAGGAGGTGGTGAAAAATTTCTTTGTGTAGAAGGACAAACTTCCTCCTCAGCTCCTATGACCTTCTTGCTGACCTCTGAAACTTGAATAGAGGCTCTGCCCTTTCTCTTCCTACTGGTCTCTGCCTTAGTAGTACTGGTGGGTGATAAAGGACTTACCTTATGTGATTGCGGAGTTGATGCTAGATCCAAATTGAAATGGGAAGCAACAAAAAAGTGCTCCCATGAGATCTCTTTCTTACCCAAATCCTCAGAGACTAGCATTCTGATCAATCCAGAGTGGAAAAGGCTAGAGTCCACATCCTTATATTTGGCTTGAATCATGTCTAACATTTTACCTATGCTCCTTAACAGGTAATAGGGAATATTCATCTCAACCTTACCAGTAAATGTAACAAAAGTAATGTATGGTACTGGTACAAAGTGTTAAATCTCCCTTCACATGTAAAATATATCTGTATGATCTTCAATATTTTGTCAAATTGTTCAATCAATTGATCCCTTGGCATACTTTTAGACAAATCATTGGCTTGATGTTCAGGTTTAAAGAGATCTTTAGCATAGGCAGAACTTAAAGCCATGGCTTTGAACCACTTTTCTCCTATAATGGGGATTCTTGTTGCAGCTGAGATAGAGGCTTCAATCACCTCAAATTCCAAATCCCCAACCTTAGTTTTCCTGCCATCAAAATGTAATGCAAACTGTCTTTCTACCTTTGGATGGCCTCTCTGCATGTTCTGGCAGAAAGAGAGGCACCCTACTCTTTGAAAGACCTCTCTTGCCATGGGCTCTGTATCAAAAAGATGCATGTTCATCGGTTCTATCCTAACCACCTTGCCACCTTTGTGTGTCTTCCTCGATTGAGGAGTCTCCATGGCTTAGAATGAGGGTTTTTTGAAAGCCCTATGGGATAGTAATAACCAGGAAGGCTTTGAATCGAGCTTCAAATGTACAAGGCTGGCCTTTTGAGATAGACTGGTGCTAGTGAGCCAATCTTTACTGTGGTAATTAGACCCTTAGACTTGAGCAGGTATTCGAGAGTGTGGGTAGGGAGGGGGTAATCCAAAATTGTCTCTTTGCGATTGAGTAAAAACACTAGACTCTAATATGAAAGGAAGCAAGGGAGGCAAAGAGGGTTTAAGCAGCACCTCTGGGTAGCGCAACGCATACACAGAGGATAGGCTATTTGCAGGCTTGTGATTTCAATGACTAAGGTAGGCAGTAGTAATCAGACTTAGATACAAGCAATGAAGATACAAGTATGAAAAAGAGAGAGGACAAGGCTATCATGCAAAGATGAGTCCCTTACGATTGTGAAAACTTGGCAAACCAAAACCCGAGCACAAATTTCTTGTGAAAAATAATATGCAGAGGAGGCAACACGGGATACCTGTGGAGTAGACACCTGTTGGAATCTTCAACGAAATCTCGGGATGAGATTGTGAAAACTTCGGCCCTTGAACCTACTTCAGTCTCAAATTTGTTGCCTTGTTGTCGCTTGATCAGAACTTGTGAATTTGCGCAGCGCATCACTGTTGAGCCTTTCAAAATTATAAATCGTTACCAAAGCTCATAAATGAAAGATATGGAAGGCATATTTAACTAAATCTTGGCACTGAAAACAAGGAACATGACATCAGTCATGGCAATCATGACTCAAGGTGGAAGTATGATAGGTGCTACGGAACTTCCTGATGGGTAGGCAGCGCTTCCAATTCGAAAAACGATTGGACAGGTAAGAATGGAGAATGAGGCATGCCTACGATATCATGAGTGAGGAGAAAGATGTGTCACATCAGTCTAATCATGGGAGGGATTGACCTAGGGACAAGTCATGAAGGGGACCAAAATAAGTCATGAGCTAAAATGGTTCTAGGACCAAAAATCAATTGAGGATCAAACTAGAGATAAGACTCAAAAATTTAATCATCTAAGGGGTCCTACCAAACATAAACTTTAAAGGGGTGAGACTTTAAAATAAATTTAAAATCTAAGTCTTAAAAAAGGATTTAAAACAATCTAAAAGACCCAAGGCAATTTAGTGTGATAACAGACTTCGTTGTGGGTTTACCCAAATTTGACAATAAGTATGTCATCTTGGATGTGGTTGATCACCTTTCCAAATATGCTCATTTTTGTGCTCTACAAAACCCATTTAAATCTTCCATAATCGCTCAAGTCTTCATGGATAACATATTTAAACTACATAGTATGCCACAATCTATTATCATAAATCGTGATCGAACTTTCACTAGCCATTTTTGGCAAGAATTGTTCCAACTCTATTGACCTTGATCTGTTAATATTATGGTAGCTGCGGGAGGTATTTACCCCCACGTGTGAACCTGAAAAGAATAGAAGACTCTGGGAAGCAAGAGAAACCCTAATGAGTTGGCTAATAACCCTAGAAGCCTTGTCGGCTCAAGAAGATAATTTATATTAGGCTATTAGCCCCCAAGAGAAGAAGTCGGCTAGAAATAATAATAATATATTGAACAGACACATACCCAGAAGGAGAAGTCGGCCCTAGAAAAACTGGCAGATCACTATAAATACAGGGTGCCAGTTCTCATTTGTAGTATCTCAGAATTGTAGTTTCCCAGTTGGTGCGCACTGTAGTTGCAGTCTGGTGCACAGGTTTGGAGGAGGGTTGCAGGTGTAGCTGCAAAAGTAGCTAGTTTCAGTATTGGCTTGGATATCTCTTGGCTAGGGTTTGGAACATCTGATCAGCTTTTTGTGATGCACTGTCCTTAGGGATTGATGCGCTACTCTTTGTTTGGCTATCTAGCCTAGGGTTTGCTTCCGAAGTAATTCTCAGTCAAGGTTAAGGTGCTCGGAGGGAGGCTTCGGCCTATGGTTGGGTGACAAAGGTATCGTCAATGGTAAAACGAGCACACCATCTTCTATATTCTAACAAGTTATGGGCCCACACCCCTTCAGTCAGCCTAAAATGCTGGAAGGAAACATAGCCGCTAGACATTGAGCTCATTGAGGAACTGTTGCTAGGGTTACTAGCAGGAGCAGTTTCCGAAAGCACTACAGCTAGGGTTACTAGCAGAAGCAGTTGCAGAAACCCTAAACCTCTTGTCGAGGCACCTTAAGTGACGAGATTGACCTAATCTCTGGATAGATCAGTGCGCCCTAGCCCAACGCATCTTCTGGTACTCTCAGAAGGCCAAGACGTGAAGTTTGGATTTCTAGTCAAATCTAGGGTTTGACCAAGTCAAGCAAGCCATGACGAACTCTATGAAATCTGAGAACAAGCTAGATGGAGCCTCTAACTTTAGAGCATGGAAGACAAGGATTGACCTCATCCTTGCTAAGAATAAAGTGTTGGATATTGTGAAAGGAAAGATCGTGAAGCCAGAATTTAAAGAAGGAGAAGAGAAGGAACCACAGAACGTTGCAGCTATGGAGAAGTTCAAAGATGTTGACATTAATGCCATGAGTATCATAGTGGATTCCATAAAAGACCACTTGATACCCTACATCTCCCATCTTGACTCATCGAAGAATATGTACGATGCCCTAACAAATCTCTTCTCGGTCAGAAACATTGGACAAGTTATGAGTCTGAAGAATGAGCTCCGTGACATGAAGATGAATGATGACGACAAAATAACATCATACTTTGTAAGGATCACCCAGCTAAGAGATCAACTACAAGCTATTGATGAGATCACTTCAGAAAAGGAATTGGTGAACATAGTACTCAATGGTCTTCCCAAGACATGGGATGCATTTGCCGCAAGCATGAACACAAGGAAGGAGTACCCGACATTTGAAGAACTTTGGACTTGTTGTGCTCAAGAAGAATCAAGGATCAATGCAAAAGATAAACCTCAAAAGAAGCATGATGATCAAGCCTTCACAGCAAGATTCAAGAACTTCAGGGACACAAGAAGTTTTGATTCAAGAAGGAAGCCAAAACAAAAAAAAAGATATTTCAGAAATACAATGCTTCAACTGTCATAAGTATAGTCACTACAGGAATCAGTGTCTTGAGCTAAAGAAAAGGAAAGAGAATCATGAAGCATCAGTTGCCGAAGAAAAGGAACCTACAAAGAAGACTAAGCAGGATGGAAGAGACTTCTTCTACTAAAAGGTAAACAACACTATTCTTATTTTCTTGTAGATATCTTGCTTGCATCGTCCTTGTACATATCTTGTATATCCATCTCTTGGAAGATAATGTGTTCCAAGAAGAACTATACCTATGGAAGAAAAACAAAATAAGAATGAATATCATTAGATATTACACATGAAAGAATGAAATATATCATGTGAAAGCTATTACAAGATAAGCCAAAATCAGAATCAATCCTAAAGAGACATAGAAGTCAGACCATAACTTATTAATCAAATGTTTCATTTTAAATGTAAGCATAACCTATGAAAACATTCTACAATATCTTATATGTATATATACTTTTAAATACCAGCAATTGCTTTGCTTGATTTTTCTGTCAAAAGAGAGGGAGACAACTAGTATAAGGTGTAAGCTACAATCTCAGGAAATAAGAAACATAAAATGAAGTCAATTTAGATATCATCCCTCCCTCCATGGATTCATCACTCAATTGTATTTATTATTATTGAATGAATCTAGATTCATTATTATTGACATTGGTTTCTTCATATGATTATAAAATATTTTGTTTAAATGAAATTACTTGGTAAATCTACCATAAGAACGATACCTTTCTAGTTCATGAAATTAAATATATGCATGTGTTTTTATACCTTTCTATCTACTCTACTTCTTGAAGTCTAAATGAAAAAAATAGTTGTGTGTATACATTTGTCTATTAAATATATGCATGTGTTTTTATACCTTTCTATCTACTCCACTTCATGAATTCTAAATGACAGAAATAGTTAAGTGTATACTTTCGTCTAATTCATGAAATTAAATATATGCATGTGTTTTGATACCTTTATATCTACTCCACTTTGATATGAACGAGTTTTGTACATTGAATAATGATTAATGATTATTACCTCCATTAATACTCCACCTATTACCTCCATTAATACTCCACATACGCAAATTGATTAATGATTGGAAGGGAAGGTTGATGGGACAATTAAGTTAGTAATAGAAAGTTATGGAATCATCGTCATAATATATCAACGTCACATAAAAACACATGGGGAATACACAACAGTTATTACAGAGCCAAATCAATTTCAAAATCAAGAAACTATTACATTGCTACATACATTCTTTGCAAATTGTGTGCATTTTTCTACAAAGAAAAGTATTTTCTGCAACATATTGCATCCCTGCTATAGGCGTTATCTTCATCAATTGGTGATAATTTGTATAGGCATGAGCCTGTTAAAATATAGGTAATTCCCAACAACGAGTAGGTAGTTGAAATTTTTAGACAGCCTGATTGGTTACAGTTTTTTTTAGAGAATCCAAAGTAGTAGTGTTCCATTGGTAGAAATTTTCGCTCATAATTTCAAGAATGGAGTGACAAGGATGAATGATTTGGAAATTCCAGTCATAGAGGAGATAATTTCTTAGGCTACAACCTTGGAAATGGAAGGAAGACAATGGTATAAGGAATGGGTAGAGTCATCAAGAGCCGGAGGTTTTTTTCTAGAACAAGACGAAGTCATGGAAGATATTGGGAAAGGAGTTAGGTATTTGTCTTTACCAGAGCCTTGGGACGAGGTACTTCAACATGTCATCAAATATTTTACTTGTGAGGGATGTTCTTCTCGTTGTATGGCATAACATTTTTGTTTCTTATCTCATTTAAGGAAAAACAAAATAATCAATTTTCCATGTTTATTGTTAAAATATCTAGAAGTAATAACAGAGCAATATAAAAAAGGGAAAAGGGATTAGTTGGCACACCATGGTCTCATTTATCTCTTAGTCAAAGATGCATTTATTCACCAGTGTCTAGGGGAAAATTGGGGAGAATTTGTAGAGCGGCTTGTTAGCCCAGCTACTGAAGATAAAGAAGATGTTGAAATTCCTACGTAGTCTACTCAGCCTCAGCGGGAACAAAGAATTCAGTATCAACGGAGAATCCAGAGGCGAAAAAGAAGGTGTGTGGTTGAAGAAATTGCAAGCAACCTGCAACATTTTGAAGAACCTTCTTAATCTATGCAAGTTGACAACCCAGAAAGCAAACATGTGGAAGGAATTGTAGAATTAACAGAAGCTATAGAGAAACCAACATCCAGAATTGAGAGGAAGACGTAGCCTACCAAATAACATTTGAAACAACCTTTTATTTCTTTTGATATATTGATGAAAAATTACAAATTAAGAGAACAAATCAATTGATTAACAATAGAAAAATATGCATGGAAGTAAATGGTTGTCTCCCATAATGAAGAATATGTCCCTTTAGAAACACACCAAACGAAATTGAATTTAGTAGAGAAAAGTAATAATCAATTGAAAGAGGAGTTAGCAAAAAGACAAATGATTAATGATGAAAAGGATGAGGAAATTAAAAAATTGAAATAGAAATTAGACAAGATTAGGGAAATGGAATTAGAATCACTTGCATGTAGACCACCCTCACTAGTCTATGTTATGTATTTAAAAGAGCAATGGCTTAGGTTTCAAATAGAAATAATTGTCTTGGATTTTCCTATTGATCAAAAAGGAACTAGAAGAACATTTTGTGGCATGTATTTTTCTAGTATACCTGAAAGAAGGAACTTGATTTATGAGTTTTATCTTCATAGTTATTAATTTCCATATAATATTGATTGGAATCCAAATCATTTCATTCGAGATATTAATTTGAGAGCTTTTCAGTGTGTATTGGAAAATGAGTTAAAAGAGCTCATGAAAAAGAACTGTACAAAGGAGAAGAGATGATTGTCCCATTATGGATTAGGCCGGAAACAAATTCAATAAAAACCATCTTCAAAACAAAACAAAAAAAGAGAATTCCACACCCTAAAATTAGGGCAATTATCACTCAATTGTAGAATGAATTGATAACTGAATTTATAAGTTTTTATAACAATTTAGAACAATCGGTTATTGCAACCTCTCAGGGTAGATGGAATGAACTCAGTGACACAATGAAAATGAAGGAACCACGTTCTTTACTAAACCTTCATGCTTCCCTTTATTGCAGTCAATTATATGTGAATTATGTGAAAGAGTTAGGCCTTCGGTGGATAGGCCTCATATTCAAATATCCATTGATTTTACATCCTATTCCAAATTATAGGGAAGATAATTATGTTGACAAAAACCAGGAAAGAAAAAGATGGCAATTAGGCAAAATGTTGGAAGGATTTCATGCAGAAGAGATAACTACATAT
>JASDQU010310172.1:29040-46075 GCA_032191745.1 Picea mariana
ATGTTATACAAATTTAGTCTTATTAGCATATAATGTTTCATTTTATTCATCATTTTAAATTATGTCTATGATTTGTTGTTCATATATGATATCTGTGATCGTTATTTCATTTTAATATCATTGATTTATGCTTGATGTTAAATTGATGTATTATATGAATGCTTCATATTAAATTCCTTTTACTATAAGCACTCATCATTACAAGGTCACCGGATCTATATGTTTATTACTTTGCTTTTACATCCTTGCTCCGATAATACCTTGATTTTATTTTGGGAATGTTAGCACAAGCCTATTACAGGTTTCTCTCACAGGCAAGATAGATGGAAATTTCAATTGCACAAGGATATAAACACATGTTGTGACTAATCGTCAGGTTAGTTTTATTCGTATTCAATATCTGTTATTAGTTTATTTATTAATGAAATAAGACAATTTAAATTGGCTGTGACTGTTATCCTGTTCTTATTTTGAATTATGTTTTATTAGTATCTTTTGAGTTCTTAGATTTTAAACTATTAAACATAAAATATAAAAATATGTGCTTTCTTTATCTACTTCGTAAACAATTGCGAAAACATTGATTTCACAAGACATTCACCAAAACTTTCAATTTGTAA
Source organism: Picea mariana (assembly GCA_032191745.1). Classification (NCBI taxonomy): domain Eukaryota; kingdom Viridiplantae; phylum Streptophyta; class Pinopsida; order Pinales; family Pinaceae; genus Picea; species Picea mariana. Next base: position 29,661 of record JASDQU010310172.1, read on the forward strand.
ATACCATGTTCATATTTATGTTTTTGTTTTAACACTTGTAAATAATTAAATTCATGTACATAGTATCGTAGTTATAGCTTTAGAATAGTTTATTTATTTTCTTTGTTTTAGGACCCTAGTTGGATAAAGGAGCCATTAAACCCATCAGGAGAGATCATACCAAATGTCTTGGGTTAATTAGACAACCTCGGTTTGGATCTATCCTTCTAGTTGATGATGTGTCACTTACGCCTATCAACAAATGATGCTAGGAGGAGGGCCCAAATTTAATTGATGGCACGTGGAGGTCTCATGACTCCTCCCCCACACACTCGCTCCCCTGTCATAGCCCGTAGTCGCTCAGACAATAATGTTACACTTGAAACAACAACTACCTTAAATGATAACTCTGAGATTCCCATTAAACCAGTGATGCTAGTTCCTCAAGGGGCCAATGTCCAATAAATTGTTTGTCAGTCACTCATAAGAACACATAGTAACTTAGCCCGTATCAGATAGCCTGGTAGGCTACTTAATCAACCCCTTGATTTATTGGAAATCTGAAAACAACTTCAAGGCACTGGTCTCCTCCAAAACACATTAGGCGAAAATAATACCAATCTTACTGAAACACATAATCTCAAAGCTGGAGGATATGGTATTCCACCTTCCCCACCTGATTCATCTCAATCCTCTTTAGGAGGAGAGTCTTCAGACGAAGGCAGTTCTTCATCAAAACCATCTCAACCTTCGACACCACCAACTCCCATGGAAAATCAAAACAACCCTGCTAGACCTTGGCTTGATCAAGATGTCGTGGCTGTACCCGGACCTCAGCACCCATTACCTAAACTACCGGAGAATAGTTTCCTAAATTTGTTTCAGATTCTAAACAATCTGTTGAGGATCACATCAAAAAATTTATGTTGGCCATTAGACTCTGGAGTGTTGAACACGAGGATGTAGTATGTAGATTATTCCCTTATACTTTTGAGGGAAATGCCTCCACATGGTATTTTTCCCAGCAGCCCCAGACCATCGTCTCTTGGGACAAGTTTGAAACTTGTTTCTTGGAAAAATTTGGAGATGATAAATCTTCTGAAATCTTGGTTATGGAAACCTTCAGTCTAAAAATTAATCCTAAATAAAAAGTGAAATACTTTAACCAAATATTTCTCTCTTTGAAGAATAAAATCCATGCAGATTCAATGCCTGCAGAAAGTCTGATTGTTGCATATTATACTAAAGCCTTGCACAATAATATAGCCATATGGGTCAAAAGGGATAAAAAGAACACATTGTTAGAATCCTTTGAGGAGGCAAGCCAAATTGAAAAAGATATATTAAGCTTAAAAAACAATCTTAGCAGTGAAGTTGAAACAACTTCATCTTCTAAAAAGAAAGTAGAAATTCTCGCTAGGCCACCCCAACTTAAGAATCAACAAGAAAATTTAGACTTAGAAAGTTTACAGAAATATTTCCAAAAATTGTCCAATCAGGTCATTGACTTGAAGAGATCATCCGAGGAGGCATCAACAAGCAAAGGAAGTTTTAAAACTCCTTTCAGAAAACCTTTTCCTCCCAACCGACCAAACCTGACCATACAAGGTCTAAATTTTGAAAGTTTACAATATGCTTTACAAACCATCTTAGAAGTTCATGATAATTCTGCTTCTATTCCTCCTGATAACTTTGAAGATATAGTAGAGGAAGGGGTACCGGAAGAGGAAGATTCATCGCCTTCTATTTTTGGTCACCTTTCGGATAGTATTTTACAAGAAAAATTCAAAACTGTCCACCCCTACAATACAAGATGCAAAACCCAAAACAAACCCTCTTCTGAAATGAGTAAAAATGTGTTTCCAAAACAATCAAAGCAAGATGAAATTAAACAAATCTTAGCAGCCCCTATTTTAGAGTACGATTTAATTGAGATCTAAAAAAATTGAGGGCTAATATTTCAGTTTTTTAGTTGTTGAAATTTCCCCTTATTTTGTAGAAAATGCTTCAAAGTATCAATGAAAACAACAAAAAGAATGACCCTGACAACAAAAAATCAGAAAAATTTGATTTAAATACTACCAAAAAGGTCCCAACTAAAACAACGTCTGAACCTCCAGAGAAAAGGGATTTAGCAGAAAAAACTTAGGAAATGTAGATAAAACTGTTTTAGGGACACCAACTAAAAATCAATAGAACTATGTTGTTAATGCTCGAAAAAATGTACTGCCCTTTTTGTTAACCTTTGAAATTTTTAATCGGAATATACATAATTGAATCAAACATGCATACCTCTATATGTTTTCCAACAAATGAATGCAGAAGTTAAACCTTCCGATCTTAAAATCATTCAGCTAGATCGAACTAACGTTAAAGTAATTGGTGAGCTTAAAAATGTACTGATTAGACTATCATCCAATCTGAAAGTTCACCAGATAATTGATATTACCGTTGTTGATATCCCCAAAGTTTATAGTTTGTTCCTAAGCAGGGATTGGTCAGAGAAGTTTCATGGTTACTTTACCACAGATTGGTCTCACTTGTGGCTGCCTGAAAATGGACAGCCCAAAAAAATCAAAATAAACAGAGAACACTATCTTAATAATACCGTGATGGATCTAAATGATACAAATGAACCTTTCATTACATCTGCTAATTCATTTGAAATGCAGGGAATGAATACCTTCTTTGGTAATTTCATGACCGAAATCTCTCATATCACTAATCCTGCGCAGCATTCTAAAGTTGCAACCTACACTCAGACATTAGCTTTGAATAATATACCAAGTACTTTTGACAAAGCACAGATATGGTCCTTATACTTTGACAGATCCAAATCCAAAGAAGGAGTAGGCGTTGGTTGTGTACTCATCGATCCTACAGGTAATAGGACTTTTATTGCTTGCCGGTTAGAGTTCGAATCTACCAATAACATGGCCGAATACGAAGCACTTCTAAAAGGACTCATGAAATATTTGGATATGGATGTGTGTAATTTGATAGTATTTGGTGATTCAGAAATCATGGTTAGGTAGGTAAGAAACGCCACACATTGCTTATCACCACATCTGAAAAGCTACCAGACAGAGGTATGGAGTTTGATGCATAAATTTTTAGCATTTAACATAAATTCCATTCCTAGGTTGAGTAATTCAGAGGCTGATTTATTGTCCAATGTTGCTTCTAAACTATTTCCCGTTGAAGGTCTTTCCCCTAATGTGTTTTCAATTGAATTGTTGTTAAGCCCATCAATCCCGGATAACATTAAAAATTGGAGAGTATTCAACGATGACTAGAAGATTATCAACTTCCTGCATATAGAAGATACCTTCCAAGGTGCAGTCATTGATGAAGTCACTCACGATGAAAACCCTTAATACTTCATGGTAATATCAGATCCTAGATCTCTTGAATCGACATCTGATCTGGTAAACTCTATCCCTAGATCTGTTGTAAGACTAGAGAAATTTTGTGACTTGCATGATAATTTAGAGGGACAGTTAATTTTAAAACAAATAGTTCTTCTTTGATTTATGAGACAGTTAATTTAGGAACAAAGGAAAATCCTCAAAATATTAATCTGGGAACATAATGTTCCAAGCAAGGATGATCTTCTTTTATAAATTTGTTTAAAGAATTTAAAGACATTTTTGCCTGGACGTATGATGACTTGAAAACATTCAACCCCAATATCATACAACATGTCATCCCCATGAAACCCCAGACACAACCTTTTCAATGGAAATTGAGGAAGATGCACCCTAAATTGGAACCCATTGTTAAGGCACACACAATGGATGTCTAATCTAGTCCCTGTAGGGAAGAAAAGTGGCGAAATTCGACTCTGTGTCGATTTTCAAAACCTAAACCGAGCATCTGATAAAGATAACTACCATGTTCCTCAAATGGAACAAATTATCTAGTAGGTGTCTGGTTCCAAAAGACTATCTTTACTAGATGGATTTTTGGGATACAACCAGGTCCTCATGTCTCCCTCAGATCAGCTTAAAACCACCTTTCGCACCCCATGGGACACTTATGCCTACAAGAAAATGCCTTTTGGACTGATAAACGTCGACGCCACTTTACAGAGAGCAATGGACATTTCTTTTCATAGCCTCATTAACCAGTTTGTCATGGTCTACCTTGATGATGTCATTGTATTCTCTAAAAACAAGAAAGATCACTTGTCTCACCTCAGGGTTGTCCTGGAACGATGTCGCAAGTTCAACATATCCCTCAACCCTAAGAAATTTGTCTTCATAGTAGAGTAAGGTAAACTGATTGGGTTTATAGTGTCTAAGGATGGAATAATTATTGACCCTGAAAGAACCCAAGCTATTTCTAAGCTTCCCCCTCCTTCTTCTAAAAAATCCATGTAGTCCTTTTTGGGCAAGATTAATTTCGTCACAAGATTTGTCCCAAGCTTCTCAGAAATGGTAATACCATTACAAAATTTAATTAAAAAAGATGTTTTGTACCATTGGGGACCACAAGAAAGTTAGGCCTTTGATTCAATTAGAAAATAAATAATAGAAGCCCCTTATTTAATGAGTCCCGACTTTTCTCAGGATTTCACTCTTTATACCTTTGCTTATGACCGATCTTATGTTGTTGTGTTAATGCAGAAGAATGTTGAAAGAAATGAAATACCCATTTCCTTTATGAGCTCATATTTCAAAGGAGTAGAGATTAACTACCCAACAGTAGATCAATATGCGTATGTTGTTTTCAAAGTAGTGAAACACTTCCGGTCATACCTATTGAAATCCAGAACCAAGGTTATTGTTCCTTATCTAGCTATAAGAAACTTGTTAGTACAAAAGGAACTGGGTGCGAAAAGGGAAAATTGGATGACATCATTACATGAATATGACCTCAAAATAACCCCTGCACAAATTGTTAGAGGTCAAGGCCTATGTAAGTTAGTGGTTTATTCATTTGAAGAACAAGAAAGTCAAATAAACACCTCAATTGTCAATCATCCTGACGAAAAGCATATCAGTTGTGCACAAGTTACTGCCAATTCTTGGTATGAGAATATCAAATTTTATTTGACACATGGATATGCTCCCCATAATCTTGATCCTAAAAGTAGAAGAACACTTAGGCTTAAATATGCATCTTTCCAGCTAATCAATGATGTTTTATTTCAAAACAACTTTGATGGTGTTCTTATGTGTTGTTTAGAAAAAGAAGAATCAGAAAAAGTGTTATCTGAACTTCATGTAGGTGAAGCCGGTGGTCATTTTGGTGGAGATACCACCACTCACAAAGTAATAAGAGTTGGATACTATTGGCCTACCTTGTTTAGAGATGCCCATGCACTATGTCGTAAATGAATAATCTGCCAAAAAGCTGTAGGACGGGTAAAAAAGGAAGCATTCCCTTTGCAACCTGTTATTTTAGATTCCCCTTTTCAGTAATGGGGCCTTGACATCATAGGACCAATTAATCCCTCTTCTTAGAAACAACACAAGTATATCCCTACATCAAAAAATTATTTTGCTATATGGTCCGAAGTTGTACCTTTAAAAGTGGTGACCACAAATCAGGTAGCATCTTTCCTTAACTCTCATATCATCACTCGATTCGACATTCCCAAATGTTTGGTCTTTGATAACGCCTCTTACTTTTCATCCCTTGATATGAACATTTTTTCTCTGGAAAAAGGGATTAAACTGAAGTATTTTGCAAACTACTACGCTCAAGGAAATGGCTTAGCAGAGTCAACAAACAAAAATTTGATCAAGATTATTAAAAGGACAATTTATAAAATCACAAAAATTGGCACAATGCACTGTATAATGCACTTTGGACTGATAGGGTAACACCAAAAGCTTATGTTGGCAATTCCCCTTTCTTCCTAGTTTACAGAAGAGAAGTCATTCTTCCCCCACATGTTTTACTCCCTTCTCTACAATTGTCACAGAGAGTTCAAGAAGAGGAGTACCCTCCCCTAGAAAATCGAATTAATGCCTTGTTAAGATTAGAGGAAGTAAGGACACAAGAAAATCAAAAATTGGATCAACATCAACAAATTGTTAAATGTTGGTTTGATTCAAGTTATTCCTCATATAGGGATTTCAATGTCAGAGATCTGGTTCTGAAGTGGGATAAATCTCATGAGGGAAAAGGGGAACACACCAAGTTCCAAAATCTATGGCTGGGAACATTTGTAATTTCTAAACAATTGGGTCCTAACTCTTTTCATCTGCATAATTTGGAGGGACAGCTAGAGACTTTCCCAGTGAATGGACAGGCTCTAAAAAGGCATTTCACCTAATGATTTTAGATCCACCCTTTTGTACATATTTTTAATTTTCTTTTCTGTTTTGAATTTTGGTTCTTTTCATTTTCCCTAATTTTGATTTGTTTTCCAAATAATGACCTCTGAGTCACCATTTCATTTGTGGAAGGGGAAATCAGAATTTTTATTCATGAGAAATAGTTGAAAACTCCTCAATGCACCAGTGCTGTAAATGCTAAAAATTAGATAAGCATAAGTAAATTTCTATTCAAAACAATGTTCCTGGTTTCTCTTTAAAATTACGAGAATGCACGATTATCATTAATAAAACTCTTAATGTTGTCCCCGTTTTAAGGAAAACAACTCAATTATACCTTCCTGTCTTCGAGATGGTTTCTTAACATAAATATAAGTGTTCAGATCATGATGAAGGTCATTAAACCAAAAAATAAGTTGTAAAGGATCAAGTTTTGTTTTCAAAATCTGATATTTTCAATATCACCCTGCTCTCTTGAATATCATAAAGTTTCTGCAAATTTATAAACAAATTATAGAGAGTTGAAAGAACCGCAAGGTGTGGGAAGTGTTTGTAAACCTGTCGAGACACTGAACAGGTCTGCTGGTAGTAGGTAAATGCATGCATGATGACAAGGCAACTTTGTTGGGGTATTGAACTTGCCTTCTTGCAGCGAAGCAATGTCGGGTTTAAGAAATTTTCCAAGTATGTCTTTTGGAATTGATCAAAAACAAATATGTTATTTATCATGAATGGATGACTCTTGGATAGGACAGAGGTGTTAGAGTGGGTTAAATGACATCTCTGCCGAGGCTATGGACGCCTACTGGCAACAGTGGCCCTGTCAACAGTATCAGAGTCAACTTCCTAGACATCATTCCACTCATAATCAAGACTTGATACTAGATTTCATTTTTGACAGAAATACATATGACGCTAGACTATGTTATTTTTTTTTATTTTTTTATCAGAATGCTTGACCTGTTGTCAACTGTTTCATAAAATTTTATTCTTTCTAATTCACCCTAACATGAATTTTCTAGTGATGCAGAGATAACTTCTTCGCCCAGTGCGTCGCCATTGTTGGCAGCCACAATGATTTTGATATTTAATACAATCGAAAGAGATTACACTTTTTCAGTAGCTTCCATCACCTCCAATTTGTAAACATTTTTTTCGAGTTTCAAAATGAATGTTGGATTAAAGTCTACCTTATTCAATCTTTATTTTTTCATTTTCGTTTGTTTTATTTTTAATTCATGACTGTGAGCATGAATTAAAAATAAAAATTGGATTGGTTTAAATTTTTTTTTCCTTAGAAGTATATTTTTAAAAAGCCACCCATATGCAATTAAAATTCAAATCTTATCAAATGTTTGATTAATCCATTATCGGATTTTTGTTTTAATGTGGTTGTTATGAATTCAATGGTCCGATGGTTCATTCTCGAATTGTTTTGATGCATGAATAAGCTTGGTTAAAATATTGATATTATTCTCATGAGTTTAGTGGTCATATCAACATTCATGCCAATGAGTACAGACATGTTGTACTTGCATTTTCACCTCACCTTGCTGGCTCAAACCATTAATGAAGCTATTCATTATCTGCATAGGGTTTTGTACTCTGTAGGTTTTGGCACTCATCGTGAGAGATGGTAAGGAATTCAATGAACCCACTGGTTTTCATTCTCACCATTTCTCCTATCTGAGTTATGATATCCCCCAGGCTCTTTTATTTTCATACTTCCACTCTTCGTTCAGGCTTGTTTCTATTTCTCGCACGTTGGGAATCTAAAGCTATTCTGAATGATTTCTTTTGTATCCTTATCACAGTAGTCATGGAACCCATTGTTTGTATAGAGCCGAACGGGTGCCAATACATACTATCCCATGACGATGCTATTGATGACCTAAAGGATCATGGCTGGGATATATTCCTCAAAAATTTTGAGGGTTATAATCTCCAGCTTGTAAAGGCTTTCGCACAAACCTTTAACGGTTTCAGAGCCAAGATTGGAGACATACAATTAGAATTGACAAATGATTTTGTGAGCAAAGAAACAGGGCTCCCATCAAAGGGCAAGAGGTGGTTTAAAAATGCCAGAATAGAAGAGGTCCCGTGGAGTTTGTTTATGACCTCTCGTAAAACCACTTATTGCATAAAAGGTATTCCTATTGCTCTGTTAAAACCTAGATTGCACAGTTTATTGTTAGTTCTGAAGCAATTTTTTACGTGCTATTGTTCCAGATTCTGTACTTAAGGCTTAGAAAGTACAGTGTCTAGGCATCTGAAAGTGAGTGAAGAGTAAGGAGGGGGAAAGCATCAACCTTCAGGAAAGGAAGCTAAGTCTGATTTCCTGGTTGTCGTTGTCGTGCTTCCAGCTGTTCTTGGATGTTTATATCCCATTCAATTGTGGCCCATGAACGTTCAAGTTCTACCCGAGTGGTGGTTGTTTTGAGTATAGTATCGAAAAGGTTTAAATCGATATGTGTTTGGTTCGATAAAACAGGTTCAATATTAGGCTGTCTTACAACGGGAATAGTCATAGAGGAACAATAAACTAAAAGTGAGTTCAAAATTTTTGATGCTGTATCAATTTGATCTTATAAAATAGAACTTTGAATCCAATATTAAGGATAAAATGCAAACCAAAGGCCTTTTTTCGTAACTAAGTTATATTTTAAATAAATGGTGTGTGAAATATGAGAAAAACATAAAGATGTCTAAAAAGCAAGGCTCCTATCAAGGGGGAATCTCACCCTGTAAATAGAAGAAGAAAATAAGATAATAAGGAATCTGACGAAGCATAAAATATGACAATCTAAAAGGTTCACGGGTCTTGTACCTGCTAATAGCCGACATAGAGGAAAAACTGTGAACGATATAGATAGCTAAAAATTGATCACCATAGTAGAGGTTTTACTAAATGCAATGAAACATTCATCAGACATATATAAGAAAAATGAAATTGAATATGAAATCATAGAGAAAACAAACTCATAACACAGTCTTGACGGAATCAAGAGTCTCCAGATTGCATTGTATTAATTCTCAAAAGGAGATAGCCTCTATTACAATTGACCAAAAAGGTCCAGCCTCTTTTTCTTTCTTCAAAGTGTAATATTTATACAAATTTCCATATGTTGGAATCTCAATCGTTCCAGAGGTTTTCGATTACAACAAAAGGAGATTAAGTGCTTCAATTCTTTGTCTCTGTCTTTATTTGGTACCGGAAACCTACCCCTTTGCATGCTCGGTGCAAGTGACACACTTCTCCACTAGCTGGGATATCAACTTAGAAGGTTCTGCTTGATTATTTGCCTGAAAAATGTAACAATCCTTCACCAATTGTGGCAACTTTCCTTCCACCTGTTGGTCTTTAGCACTGATAGAACATAATTTTACACTCGGTTTAATTAGCCATTTATCTATTTGGACTATGTCCGTCTGGGTTATTTGTGATATTTCAGCCAACTCTCTTTCTTCATTTTCCTTGATATTGAGCAGATGCTTGGCTGTATTGATCTGGCCCAGTATCTCAGTGCTGCTTTCACCATCGAAACCCAACCAACTCCCATCTAGACAACCGAAAGTTTCTTCACAAGATTTTCTTACCTATTTAGCTTGTTGTCTGCCTTCAGATATGTTACACTCCCATTCTTTCAGCAAGATGTTACCTTGGGTCTGCTCTGGGATGGAAAACCTGGAACTACTGCCTGTTTCCCTTTTTGTCGTGGCTATAATAGCCTCTTGGAAAGAAACCCGAGCTGCCCCAGCTTCTTTCTCTCTGAGAGAGAGGTTTTCCAGTACTTGATCAATGAGTTGGCAGTTGTTTTGAATCGTTTCCACCTTAGCAAGTAGACCTTGCTGAGCTGCCGACACTCTTTTTTTGATTTCTATATTTTGGGATTGAAATATCCCGATGTCGATTACCTGGCTTTTGATGAAGTCTAATTTGGCCTGTAGCTTCCCTATCAATTCTCCTTGCTGGCCTATCTGTATTTGACTGGTTTGAGCGATCAGCTATGTCTGTTCGAGATCGGCTTTGAGCCACTCGATTTCCTTTTGATCAGCTACTGTAGCTTGCTCTATACCTGTATTCACCTGATCTTTGGCAGTTGCCTCTACTGTAGCTAGTTTAGCCTCTAATGTTTTGATCAAACGATTTTTCGCTTCAGCTGATCCTTTAGGGTCCCAACTGAATATTGGTTGGCTGTATCGAAAGCCCCCAATGTTCCTGCTATTTGAGTTGCAAATTCCTCTTTTTTAATAGCTCTCCCATCAATTAAAATTTTAAATTTCTTGGATATTGTGCCTACCTTTTGATAAAGTTCTTGTTTCACGATAACCTTTCTCTTCTTATCGAAGAATAATTCATTCAGAGGTAGCTCTTCCATAGTTATGGGCGTTAATTCTTCACCGAAAATCCAACCTGCGTCGGGAATCCCCTTTGTGGACTGTAGGGGGGTAACATAAACGATGGGATTGTCGATCTGCTTAGATGATTTCCCCGGAGTAACAACCGAGGTTGGTTCACTTGGAGGGTTGGGAGTCTCGGCTTCCTGTTTCGGGCCCCCATTTTTCTCTTTCTTTTCTTGGTGTTCTTCTTGGTTGGGTGATGAATCTTTGGAGTCCTCGACTTCCGTTTGCTGCACCTCTATGGTCATTGGGTTCTCACCCTATAATACTAGGGGAAGGAAGCTCCGCCGGTGTTCTTGGAATTTGAAAACATCGGCCCTCTCTTCGGGCGACAGGGCTTGTATCCAACCCAAAACTTCAGCATAAGATCTCGCGCCTCGGAAAATATCATCATGAGGTGAATTCTCGTGTTCAAATCTTTTAAGGCCACAACTAGCCATGTGATTACTCATGACCCTGTGTGGGTCATGTTTCTTGAATTCAATGTGGACCAATTTAATATCTTCCAAGGCTGATGCCTCGACCTTTGCATGCCCGAAATCTAATAAAGAATATGTATTCAAATGAATGGGGAAAGGTGGCCATACCTTCTTCAAAAATCCTTTAAGATCTTTTCTTATGCCACCAATCATGGTTTGCCTGGCGATCTCACGACAAGCCAGCCTATCAGGTATAAATAATGGTAGAGCATGCAAAGGAACAAAGGTGCCGAAAACCATGATGTATGAAAATTCTGCCTCCACATACCAGTCGACCACACTGTTCAAATTGGCCGCAATGCTATTTGAGATCCTAGGTGGTGGAGTACCGAAGATGGTGACATGCATCGGTACCATTACCCAATTGAAAATTTCGTATATGAAATCTGCGTCTTTATCCTCCCAAATCTTTGAATGGTAGACATGGATAGGCTCAGCATCAGATGGAGCCCAACTCCATCTCATTAAGGGAAAAGGCATCATGAAACACATGACATCCATGATGTATGCAGACATAAAAAATGAAGCGGCCTTCCCACTCGCCCTCTGCGTCCAATATTCTGTAATCCGACTGGTTAGACTATCTAGCAACAGTTTGTCCCAGTCGAAGGAACAACCTTCCGCGACTATATGCATCAGAGGCACCCACGAGAGGAAAAAATGTGTGGTGTCCTCCCTCCCATACAATCTATAGGTCATCATTGCTATGTATTTGAACTGCAGTTTCAAGGAAGATATGGAATAAACTCGGTTACTATCTTCCCTGAACTTCGCGGGTTGTGAGACCTAATCCTTTATCAAATCAAATAAGATTTTGTTGTATTGCTCGCATTTCTTCTGTTTAAAATCCTCCAAAAACTTGGCATTGTATGCGAAGTTCGGAATGGATGACAACTTGTACATCGCCTGTAACTGTTCTAGTTTAAAGGTCCCAATAGTGACCTTCTGCTCGTTGATGATCGTTCTGGTCGGGATATCTACATGATCTAGCGCCCATCGAATCATATCATAGTAAGGAAGAAGATGTGGCTTGGCCGCTACTTTATGCATCTCTGCTTGGACGACGATCTTGTATTTGGTGGCCAAGTCATCCTTCTCATTATCATTGGAATCATCTGAACAGTTCACCAATTCGGACTGTAGAACCTCGGAGATGTATGACCAGGTTTTGACAGAATCAACACTTTGTGGCGAAGTATCAGAAACATTATTTTAGCCTTGCCCTAAAATCTCAGCACTTGCCTTGGACGCTTTTCGTGGGGCCATGACAGAGGATTGTGACTTTGCTCTCCTATAGTAAAAATGTGTATACATACATAAATTATCTTGACGATAAAAGATTCTTTGCGTAAGATAGAAATGAAATTTGAAAATACTAAGGGAAAGAACTCTATATTTCGATCATTTAAAACTGCGACATCTTTATGAACAGAATGGTCAAATCATTTTTCGGGAAAGATGTTAGCAATAAAAATAATATATTTACCTGTCACTTCGACTTATTTCAAATAAATGCCATAAATTTTGACGGGTCGTGATACCAGTTGGCGCAAAACATTTAAATTTATCCCATAGATGGTGCGTATCGAAAATTTGTATTAATGCATTTCTTAGCTTCTTTAATTATGTTTTATTAAACTTTAATCAACCTTTGGGCATTCACCGTAACGAGATATTTCACTCTCACCCTTCGAGCTCCTAAAACCTGAGATCACGATGACGTGATCTAGTTAAGCGAAAGTGTAATCTAGATTAAGTGTTTAATTAATCATGTTTTAATTAATATCGTGACTTCGCGACTCGGGGCTTCGAAGGTATAGTTCCCGGGAGGAGCGTATGCCGAGTCGCGAAATTCTGAGATCACGATGATGTGATCTAGTTAAGCTGGAAGGTAAACCAGATTAAGTGTTTAATTAATTTATATTTAAGTAATATCGTGACTTTGCGACTCGGGGTTTCAAAGGTATAGCTTTTGGGAGAAGCGTATGCCGAGTCACGAAATCCCGACAGAGTTTAAATATGGTTAAAAACTATTCACCCCTGACACTAACCTGGGTAACTTGTGTGAATGTCTCGCGATTTCGCCTATCGGAGTTAAGACGGTAAGACTTTTTGGGAGGGAGAACATCGAGACGTGAAATACCGACAGCGCTTAACTAAGGTTTAAGGATCTTTACTCTCAGTGCTAACCTGGGTAATCTTTCAAGGTTATTTCGCGACTTCGTGCATCGGGGCTTAGAAACAGTGTGACTTGTAACTCTCGAAACATGATATCCTGAGGTAAATAAAAGTGAAAAAAGATCGTTCATGGTTAAAAGGAAATGGCATTAGGAGTACAACGACCATCACCACTTTGCATATCATGACTACTGAGATTTTCAAAGGGTAAAGGTCACGATGTAAAAGACAACTTAAATGGCCAACCTTTGATTGTAAGAATTATGCTTAAACTAGTCGAAAAAGGCGGCTCCAACATAGGCTCCAACTAGGGATCCCGTCTCCCTGCGAGACGGGAAGAATAGTAGACCACGTGCCTGTATTGGGTAAATGGAGTCATTGGTTTAATTTCTGCGAAAATCTCTTAAGGAAAGGGGATACAAAGGGAAGAAGAGATTTTGTCTTTTACTTCTGAAAAGATTTTCAACACTAAAATATGTTTCACACTCAGTTGCAGTCCCTTTCACGAATTTCTCTTTCTCTTTACTGAATTTAGGTCTGCATTAAGACAATCAAAACAGTCCTAGGAAATCCAACAGATCTTGTGGCTTTTGGTTTGCATCAAACGAAGTTTATTACATGTTTTAATCAGGGAGCCTTGTCTGAACTTAGGATGTAGATCCGGTTTTGAGAAAATTGATTACCAGAGTAGAGTGAGATTCATGTATAATAGCCTTACAAATATCTTAGATATTGCCCCACTGCCAGCGAGCCTGTTCAGTACCCTGGTGAAGTTATCTAGCCCTTTTTGCTGAATTTCCTTTCACCACTTTGAAATATATTTATGCATTTAAATGCTGAGAAGAGGGCAATCATTTCGTAATTTCCTTTCATTGTCTCTTNTCATTGGAATCATCTGAACAATTCACCAATTCGAACTGCAGAACCTCGGAGATGTATGACCAGGCTTTGACAGAATCAACACTTTGTGGCGAAGTATCAGAAACATTATTTTAGCCTTGCCCTGAACTCTCAGCACTTGCCTTGGATGCTTTTCGTGGGGCCATGACAGAGGATTGTGAATTTTCTCTCCTATAGTAAAAATGTGTATACATACAGAAATTATCTTGACGATAAAAGCTTCTTTGCACAAGATAGAAATGAAATTTGAAAATACTAAGAGAAAGAACTCTATATTTTGATCATTTAAAACTCCGACATCCTTATGAACAGAATTGTCAAATCATTTTTTGGGAAAGATGTTAGCAATAAAAATAATATATTTACCTGTCACTTTGTCTTATTTCAAATAAATGCCATAAATTTTGACGGGTCGTGATACCAGTTGGCACAAAACATTTAAATTTATCCCATAGATGGTGCGTATCAAAAATTTGTATTAATGCATTGATTAAGCTTTCTTAGCTTCTTTAATTATGTTTTATTAAACTTTAATCAACCTTTGGGCATTCACCGTAACGAGATATTTCACTCTCACCCTTCGAGCTCCTAAAACCTAAGATCGCGATGACGTGATCTAGTTAAGCGAAAATGTAATCTAGATTAAGTCTTTAATTAATCATGTTTTAATTAATATTGCGACTTCGCGACTTGGGGCTTCGAAGGTATAGTTCCCGGGAGGAGCATATGCCGAGTCACGAAATTCCGAGATCACGATGATGTGATCTAGTTAAGCCGGAAGGTAAACCAGATTAAGTGTTTAATTAATTTATATTTAAGTAATATTGCGACTTTGCGACTCGGGGTTTCAAAGGTATAGCTTTTGGGAGAAGCGTATGCCGAGTCACGAAATCCCAACAGAGTTTAAATATGGTTAAAAACTATTCACCCCTGACATTAACCCGAGTAACTTGCGTGAATGTCTCGCGATTTCACCTATCGGAGTTAAGACGGTAAGACTTTTTGGGAGGGAGAACGCCGAGACATGAAATACCGACAAGACTTAACTAAGGTTTAAGGATATTTACTCTCAGTGCTAACCTGGGTAATCTTTCAAGGTTATTTCACGACTTCGTGCATCGGGGCTTAGAAACAGTGTGACTTGTAACTCCTGAAATGCGATATCCCGAGGTAAAGAAAAGTGAAAAAGATCGTTCATGGTTAAAATGAAATGGCATTAGGAGTACAATGACCATCACCACTTTGCATATCATGAATACTGAGATTTTCAAAGGGAAAAGGTCACGATGTAAAAGACAAATTAAATGGCCAACCTTTGATTGTAAGAATTACGCTTAAACTAGTCGAAAAAGGCGACTCCAACATAGGCTCCAACTAGGGATCCCGTCTCCCTGCGAGACGGGAAGAATAGTAGACCACGTGCCTGTATTGGGTAAATGGAGTCATTGGTTTCATTTCTGTGAAAATCTCTTAAGGAAAGGGGATACAAAGGGAAGAAGAGATTTTGTCTTTTACTTCTGAAAAGATTTTCAACACTAAAATATGTTTCACACTCAGCTGCAGTCCCTTTCATGAATTTCTCTTTCTCTTTACTGAATTTAGGTCTGCATTAAGACAATCAAAATAGTCCTAGGAAATCCAATAGATCTTGTGGCTTTTGGTTTGCATCAAATGAAGTTTATTACATGTTTTAATCGGGGAGCCTTGTCTGAACTTAGGATGTAGATCCGGTTTTGAGAAAATTGATTACCAGAGTAGATTGAGATTCATGTATAACAGCCTTACAAATATCTTAGATATTGCCTCATTGCGAGCGAGCCTGTTCAGTACCCCGGTGAAGTTATCTAGCCATTTTTTCTGAATTTCCTTTCACCACTTTGAAATATATGCATTTAAATGCTGAGACGAGGGCAATCATTTCTGAATTTCCTTTCTTCATCTCTTCGGACTAGATGGACAATTAAATATGACTTTCCTTTCACCATATGTCTTATAATTTACTTTTTAGAACACGATGTGGGGCAATCAGTTTGTATGAGGGGTGATATCTATGTAATATTTTGCAATGGAGGTCTGTCAACTTACTTTGATTACTCGGTACCAACCTTCCCTTAACTTTCACAACACCTTAGCCCGCAGGGAAAAAGGGGAAAAAATATTTCTAGGGGTTTTCCTTCGAGCAAGCCTCAAT
>JASDQU010310173.1:37634-49937 GCA_032191745.1 Picea mariana
GAATTTCTTGCCCATGAGGTAATGTCTCCATTTCCTCAATGCATGGACAACTGCTGCCAGCTCTAAATCATGAGTGGCATAATTCTTTTCATGCTCTTTCAGCTTTCGGGATTCATAACAAATTACAAATCCCTCTTGGCTGAGAACTCCTCCCAGCCCTTCCTTACACGCATCCATGCACACTATGTAATCCTTATTTGGATCAGCAATCTTCAGGATTGGAGCACTAGTGAGCAGCTGCTTCAATTGCTGGAAGCTTCTCTCACATTGTTCATTCCACTGGAACTTCTTCTCCTTCCTTTGCAAGGAAGTGATAGCATGCGCTATCCTTGAGAATCCGGCTATGAACCTCCTATAATAGCCTGCCAGACCCATAAAAGATCTAACTTCCACCACATTTCTTGGCACTGGGCATTCTTGAATGGCCTGCACCTTCTCAGGATCCACAACGATCCTCTCCTCTGATATAATGTGTCCCAAGTAATGGATCTTCCTTTGGTAAAATGAGCACTTGCTTAGTTTTGCGTAGAGCTGGTGTTCTCTCAACACCTGCAGCACCCATCTAAGGTGTTGTTCGTGTTCTTCCTCTGTCTTGGAATACACCAAGATATCGTCCAAGAAGACTATGACGAACTTGTCCAAATAATTTCTAAACACTCCATTCATTGAGCACATGAAGACAGTAGGCGCGTTGGACAGTCCAAACGGCACCATAGTGAACTCATAATGACCGTACCTTGTTCTGAAGGCAGTCTTGCTAATGTCTTCATCTTTTATCCTCACTTGATGATATCCAGATCGAAGATCTATTTTCGAAAATACTTTCGCATCCTTTAACTGATCAAAAATATCATCAATCCTTGGCAGAGGATATTTGTTCTTGAGAATGACTTTATTCAACTGTCGAAAGTCAATGCACAGCCTCATCGTCCCAACTTTCTTCTTCACAAATAGGACTGGGGCTCCCCACGGTGACACGCTGGGATGAATGTACCCTTTCTTTAGTATCTCTTCGAGCTGCAGTTGCAACTCTTTCAGCTCTGGTGTGCTCATTCTATAAGGATCTTTCGAAACTGGAGCTGCTCCAGGCATTAGATTTATAGAAAAATCAATGTCCCTCTTCGGAGGTAGTCCAGGCACCTCCTGAAACACGTCCTCAAACTCTTTGAGTACCCTGTGGTCTTCCAGATTCAAGACCACATTTTGGAATACTTCTTCCACTCGGGCTGCAAATAATTGACAGCCTTTCCGGTAACATTTCTTCAGCTGTATAGCTAAGATTTCCATCACAGCCACGGCTCTGGGAATTCCTTGGACTGTTACTTGATTTCCTTCTTTTTCCAGACATGTGAATCTCTTGTTACGACAATCCAGAAGGGCATGGTGTTGGTCCAACCAGTCCATCCCAATTAAGCAATCATATGAGCCTAAAGGCAAAATATTCAATTCAGCCTTAGTGCTCATTCCTTTCATGTCCACTGAACAAGACTTAACCAATTCGGTGACCTTCCTCTTGGTCCCTGTGGCTAACTGCACTAACCAAGACTTCTCATGTTTTCTCTTCGTTAGATTCAAACTTTTCACCACCCTAGGATCTACATAACTATGGCTAGCCCCTGAAACAATCAAAATAACAAGTGGTTGGTTGTTAATCATACCTTCCACTTCAATCATGTGCGATTGAAATTTTGCTTGCTTATTGTCCAGGGATGCGTAGATCCTCGACATTCTGCTGCCCATATCCTCCATTGTTTCAGCTTGCTGAATAGTATGGACATTTCTTGCTTTGTCTTTTCTATGGGGGCAGTCTCTGTGCCTATGATTCCCTTTACAGCCCCAACACTCCATGGGTGGAGGCCTTGGCATCTGTTCACTCCCTTCAACTTTCCTGGGTTCTTTAAAATATGACTGTCCCCAAGGACTGTTTCTGAAAAAGGAAGGCTTGCTTCCCTTCTGCCTCTGTTCTTTCTTAAACCTCTTCTGGTTATCCCAAGCCTTCCAAAAGGTAGGCTTTTCTCTTTGTTNCTTCTGGTTATCCCAAGCCTTCCAAAAGGTAGGATTTTCTCTTTGTTATTCATATAGGAATTTCACCCTTCTTATGGTTTCTTCCATGGTCTTAGGATCATCGTATTGAATCTTGTCACCAATGGAAGGTGGCAGTCCACTCAGATACCTCTGAATCTTGACAGCCTTGTCTTTGATGAATGGAACATACTTCAGTAGTTCCAGAAAACTTCGTTCATACTAATCAATAGTCATACTACCCAACTTGAGTTCGAAGAACTCCTTCATATTTCTGTCATAGTATCTTTTAGTCAGGTATTTCTTCTCGAAATACTTCTTAAACTCCTTCCACGTGACCTCTTTCTCTCTGATGTGTTGCACTTGCACAAACTGATCCCACCACATGGATGCTTTTCCTTTCAGCTGGTACATTGCAATTCTACCTTCTGCATGGGCAGAATAATTCTGCAGTTGGAAGTATTTCTTCATGCCCAGTAACCATGTCTCGGCATCTTCCTCCTTCTTATGCTCTCCATTGAATGTTGGAGGCTTATTTTTGTTCATCTCTCCCTTCAGTTACTCCTTTCCAGTTTTTTGATGTTTTCTGGTAGGGGACAGGCTCGAACTGCTGTGTGTCTCCCTGTCCAAATGTTTTTGGGAGCGACTGTGACGTCGGCTACCACTCCTTGATCTACTTCTTCTCCCATGGTCTCTGCAACTCTCTGTCGTACCTGAGTCTCTTTCCTTCTCAAGTTTCTTCTCTATTCTTTCCAGACTCTGCAAGAATTTTAAGTTTAATTTCCCTTGCCGATCCTTGACTTTCATGAGATTTCGGCTATCAACTCGACGCTCCTTGGCCTCTCTTTGCAATCCTTGAAGGATTTTCATTATATGTCCTTCCTTATCCATCTCCTTTCCATGCCCATTAGAGTTCGATCCTTCTACTCCCAGGTTAACATCCTTTCCTTCCTGTTCATCTTCTATTTCAGGGGTAAACTGCACTTTTCCCCACTCCATACTCGGCATTGATTAACTGGAGTACTACCCTCCGTTAACTCTGCATACACACTGTGCAATCAAATTTGAAATTTGTCAGGCCATTTAAACCTTCACAAACAATCCACAATATTTATAACTAATGCGAACAAGAACGAAAGACATTTCAACTTCACAAGGTTTTTTGAGCTCTTTCTGGCTCTGTGTTTTTTGGATGTCTGAAACTTCAATTTTCGAAACTTTCGGGAGTTCATTATGCAGTGAATCCCCACTTCTTGTCATTTCAATTTCCATTCTATACATGGGCTCGACGCAGGCGCGCCTACTAGGGCACGTCCGCTCACAGGATCTTTCTCCTTCTATCGGCCCGAAGAACTTGACGTTCTTCTATTCCCTATCAGGGAATTTTCCTCCCACAGGAAACTCTTTTTTGAAATCCCCCCTTTTGCTCTATCGAGGTTTCCACTATCAGGGTTTTGACACCCACAATGTTCTAGCAACTTGAAACATCGATCCCTGATCTCTGATGCGCCCCCTTTTAATGGCCTCATCCCACTTGGCTAAGCTTTGAATCCACACGACCGGCTCCTATATGACCATAGCAATAAACCCCCGTCGGGATATCGGGGTTTACGATGCCAAAATACCCGTGTTTCCAAGCCGTGCGATTCCCCGACTCGCGATGTGCCTATTTTCACGATAGCCCCCAGCTATAGGCTTCGCACCATATGACCATTGGTTTGTGACCACAGCCTTATTTCTTATCAGGGTTCGGAGGTTTGCGAGTCGAAACACACCGAACCTCTTGTCAACGGAATCCCAAATTTCCCGATGCGGCGATTCTCCGTCAAGCTGACAGCTATCCCCCACTAATCGAAGTTTCGCAGATCACGATTTCAAAGTGTATGAATCACTTGTCACTGGAATCCCCGATATCCCGATGAACTCCAAACGCCGATGAATTTATTCCTTGTCGGGACTTTCCCCGATGGTGCAGATCTCTGCCACGTGTCCACTAAATGAACGGTCCCGATTTCCTTCGGGGTTCGGGACTTAAAAGGTCTCGAGTTCCTTGTCCTTAGGAACTCCAATATGTAGATTCCCAACTCTTCCCTGACTATTGGCACCTTTCCTCCACTAGTTCCACCTGTGGTCCACACGACTCTTCTGTTGGGATTTCCTCCGATAGCACAGATCTTCGGCTCCTCGACATATATTGACACCTGTCCCTCAGATGGACGGCTCTGATTATGTCAGGGTTTCGAGGTTTCAATTGTTGAAAAACACTTGACCACGGGATTCCCGATGCGCCTTTACCTTAGCCCCCTTGGCTATGCCAAGGTCCATGTGACCTCTACGTTGTGACCGTAATCAAACCACTCATCAGGGTTTCGGGGTTCAGAGTTTCACAACGCATGGACTCCTTGTCCCCGCAATTCCCGATTTTTCGAATCCTGATTTCCAATGGATGACTCGTCTATCAGGACTTTTCCCGATTGCCTGGATTACTGCTACGCACCCAGAACGAATGGATGATCCTGATTCAATCTCGGGACTTCGGGACTTTTGCCATGAAAATTGCCGACCTCCTTTGTGACTCCGGAATGGAAAATCTCACGACATGTGTCCTCCATTTTTCGGACGGTCTGGATCTATTTCGGAACTTTCACCCCTAGTCTCGAAGGTTTAACCCTCGGGCATCTCCCGAATGATCATACGACTGCCGGGTTTTTTGACCGAGATCTGACGGCTCAAATTCTCTCTCACTAATTTAGAGTTTTCGCCCCTAAATACTAGGATTTAACCTTCGAGCATCTCCCTACAGATCCAACGGCTGTCAGGTTTTCTGACTGAGATCTAACGGCTCATACCGTTCCTAACCAAATCAGGATTTCGCGTATCGCGATTTTCCAATCCCCTGTGCAATATCCAAAGGCTTTAAACCTTGTGCACATTCTCTAGTTCGGACGGTTACAAGGGTTCGCCTTCCCTCCCGAACAGATCCTACGGTTCTAACACCATTGGTGTAGAGACCTGTCTTTCCGTGGCCATAGACCACACCAGCTGCGGTTTCATAGCACTGCTATACCTCCTGAGCTTAATAAAAACTCGTCAAGTGTCTCCTTGACGTTTCGGAGAAAAACAGGGTCCAAAATTGGTCCTCCCGACTCAATTTCCCCTCGCATTCTCATTCCAAAGACTGCTCCACTGGCCCATCTAGGCTCATTGTCGAAACCTTCGCTCTGATACCAATTTGTAGTGTACCCTTTTCACTACCGAGGTTTTCAAACCTCTCAGTTACCATTCTATACATGGAATTTTACATAACTCATACTGAAATTATATAACCACATGCATTCAAGCAAAATAATACATTTAACTCAGAGTAAAACACATGAATTACTGCTATATTCAACAAGCATTTAGCCTTATCATATTAATTCATATACACAGCAGAAAACATGATACATAAACAACTCAGTCATGCAAAACATGATCAAAGCATAATTCAGATACTTATCTTTATCAATGGTGGAATCCACCAACCAAATGCAGGCCTTCCACGAACCTCCCAGCTGTAGACCGCACTGCTCCTCAACTTAACAGTGGTTCACCCCCAAGCTGGGACTGAGCTCCGCCCCAGGACAAGGAATCCAGACTCAGGCTGAGGTTACAGGGAAAACAATCACTCACAACCATCAAGAAGGAATTCTCTCCCAGGAATCTCCCATGCTGACTGTCCACAAACCCTCATTCCCCACATGCCTGTTCCACCCTAGGAGAGTGCACCTTCTCTGTCACCTGGACAGTCCTTTGGCTACCAGTCTCCCTTGCCTTCGGTTACAAGAATAGGCCAGACCGGAAGTCTCCAGATTCTGTAGCAGCTACAGGGTTCCTTCCAGGAGCTCTCTCCTTCCTCTGCGCACTCTCTCACCTGGAGGATTCACTCACAGGCCAACAAGCCTCACGCAGTCCAGTACTACGTGGCCACAACAACCCACGGGGAAAACAGACACAGGCTTCCCCAAATCGGTTCAGCAGTCACAGGATGATCTCACGGTCGTGTTTTTGGAACAGGGACACCATGCACAGGTTAGCTCAGCTTTTCCCAAACAAGCAAGGATTCTTCCACTCGAGTCCAACACAGGGTTCCAGTTCAGGAAATGTGCTTTCGAGTTTTATTAGAACCAGACACAGACTCCACAGTTTTGGACAGGGGTGTACACGGATTCTTCAGGACAAACACAGGCTTTCTTTTCTGTATCAAAATTACACGAGGTTTTCTTGCAGACTGGCTCCTATGGCTCTGGCTCTGGGTAGTCGGGTCGACTAGAGGAGGAAATCCCCTCACGGCTCATCTTGGTCGTTTTATCTACATGCACCAGGGTTGACACTTGTCACCCATGGGATTGCATGCATTCACCAGCACACGTTCCTCCCACCACTTGGGAAATCACGTGGCCTTCCAAAAGGACTTAGGATAAAAACATATGATGCACATGGCTTTTGAAATAATATTAAAGTATTATTTCTAGGTTTAAGCCCCCCCTAGGCTTAGCCCCTAGGCTCAACACTCATCCCCTTTCCCACCTTCCAGCCCCTAGTTCCTTGCCCACTCTGTGAATGCTCAGTCCCCCTTCAGTCATTCATCGTGGTCGGTCTGCACCTGGCGGTGTTTATATTTTATTAAATATTTTGCATACATACAAGTACAACAACAGGCTCCTGGCCTTCAAACACTTAGGCTTCCTGGCCTAAAAACCACATAATCCTTCCAGCTTATACAAAACTTGGCTCACCAGCCTATAGAACACATTTACAATTCATTGCATATATCATGATCTGTAACGGGGCTCGGCCTTGGGGACACTACAAAATGACTCTGCTTTTCGTGACAGACTGAGTCTGCATAAGCGTAAAGCTCATGACTTGTAATTAATATTTCCAACATTTACATCCATGTGTGGCTTGCTAGCCAATGGAAAACTAAGCAATATATCTAAAGAACAGTAAATTTATGGTCGTCGTGTGGCTCACATAGACACTATATTCATGGAATTTCCACCTTGTGGCTCTCCCTTGTTTATTTATGAATCGTCCATCATATTCATTCAATGGTGTACCTTAAAACTTACCAAGGATATAAATTTTTTAATAAAATTGAAACATGACAGATATTTTTTTCATTATTATCTTCACCCATTACAAAAAAGAACTACGTGATCCATGCCCAAAAATCTCCCACTCTAGGTATAGAATCTTTGGAGAGATGATGCACGCCACTAAAAATAGTCCCACCACGAACATCGCATCACAAGGATTCATTTTGCATATATCATTACTTAAAAAATCATTTAACATGTGACATTATTTAAGAAGACACTTTAATCACTAGAATTTACACTTGCTTATCGTTTTAGGCACGGGCTTATAAGATATACTTAAAAAAAGTATTTTTAAAAGTATTCATTTAGCATGGGACATATTGTAAAAGAAAACTCTTTAGACAATATAATTTGTGCATGATTCCCATTTATATTCACATGGCATAACATTTCCAAATTATGTTTGAAAGGTTGTCCACATGAGGGGTCACTTTGATAAGCACATACCTTTTCAGAGTTATCATAATGATGGAAAAACTAATGATAATGTTCCTTTATCCATGTGTAGATACTAGTATATTTTAGAATTGTCAATGCGGAAAACACAATTCACATATGATAATTAACAATCACACACAGATTATAAACATAGGGATTTCATGTCGTTCACCCAAACATGATTGGGCTACATCCACCAAGCATAGGCATCGACTGTCTTATTATTCAGATCATGGAGATTACGATAGACTTGCAAGTTCTCACTATGTCTCTATCTCTGCCTCTACGGTCTTACATGTATTTATATACATTTACAAGAAATTGTTTATTAAATGCAATCCCTATCCATATTATAACTTGGTATATTTGGTTGTAACCAACGCAGAATAATAGGATCCAAATCCATCCCTGGAGGAATTCGTTGTCACCAAATCCCAACAATCTCCACCTTGACAAAAATTAACCTGATACCTTGCTCCTTCCTTTTGTTAATCACCTTTTCTACAAGCCAAGAGAAGCCAAGCACCACTGTACCTTCTCTAATAAAACTAGTTTCATGATATCGCCTATGTGACTTGCACGAGTTTGGATTTCCTGAGGGGTCACTCCACCTCCAACATGTCTTCCACAACTGTGTTGTGAAACATATTTAGTGATAGATATCCTCCTATCCAAAACACTTGTATTACAATATACATTACAATTATCACGGACCATCTCAGTGTAACCATTATAGGTGACATTTGTGCTTCTCAAATGATGAAGAACCCATTTCATTACAAGACCTGAATCTGTCACGTATCTGACAACATCATTAGCATCTGAAACATCTGTTCTTAACCATTAACATCTGAAACATCCAGTCTTAACCTACTGAACTTACACGAGACATAACCTTTTCTTCTTTATAGACAAACCCTATGCTTGAAGAAAACTTATAATGGAAATCAAAAGGGATAAAAATTGGTTTTACAATGCTCATACTAAACTCCAACCACAGCTTACCATTACCATCTTTGTATACTTCCATGCCCATAATTTGTTTTGTTGCTTCTTGATCCCTCATCTGAATTGTCCTGTCCACCTGAGTCATTTTCTTACTGATTTTATCCATGCTTCGGCTTTCATCGAGCATATCATCAACAAATAACATCAACACTGTGAATGTACTATAAACTGTATAGTCATTCCTACCCTTTGAAAATTTCGGACTCACTATGAAGGATTCAAACGTCTTGTATATTTGCTTGGGTACCAATAAGCCATACAATGAGTTATCTAGCATGAAAACAAATTTACCATTGTGATCTTTAATCAACCCTTTTGGTTGTTCCATACATACTATATCTCTTTCAATGATGACCTTTTGAGAAGTAGGATCCCATACACAACATTCCTTTATACCACCATCATAAATTGCAGAGATATAAAACAAGGAGGAATTCAAAAACAAAGATTTTAAGTTTGGAAATGATTTACCACTTACCAGTACCTACAATTCTTTATTTCTTTTATGACCTTGATGCTTCTACCATAAACAATAATATACATCAGTCACTTCAGATGCCACTTCAGTACTCCCTTCTAGCTTATAAAGGTTATCAACCTTTGTTGCCTTCATCACTACTAAACTACCTTTCGACAATGTGAGTGCTCCACCTTGACCTGTATACTTATATCCACAAGAATCCAACACCCCCAATGAAATGAAATTTGATTTAAGCTCAGGTAAATATCTAACATCCGTTAATTCCCTAACAATACCATCGAACATCTTGATTCTAACACTACAAACCCCAACAGTTTTACAGGGAATACCATTTCCCATAAACACTACACCCTCATCAATAGATTGGTAAGAAACAAACCAATTTCTATGTGAGCACATGTGTTGGGGGGCACCTAAATATAACTTCCATTCTTCTTGATATTGTAAATTTCTAGAAACAGATAAAATTTGATCAATCATACATGAATTTGTTACAACCAAATTTGCTTCCTTCTTAGAGTTTTCCTCAGATTCCTTTCTCTTCTAGCAATCTTTCTTGAGATGTCCTGTTTTTCCACAGTACCAGCATTTTGCTTTACCCTTTCTGTGTCTTGACTTATATCGATAAAAAATTCTCTCATTCTTCTCTTTAGTTCGACCTTTGACCAGCATCGCCTCTGATGTTGAGGTTTCTTTACTAGATTTCCTCCTCATCTCCTCAACCAACAAAGCTCCCACAACAAAGTCATAATCTAAAACATCTGCTGAGCTAAAGCTAATAGAGGTGACTAGATTAGCCCAAGACTCAGGCAACAAAAAAAATACTGTAATAGCCTTATCCTCATCTTCGAATTTAACTTCCATACTAGTCAATTGAACTATAAGGGTATTAAAGGTATTTAAATGGTCACCAACTTGTGTACCTTATTTCATCCGCAAACTGTACAATTGTCTCTTCAAGTAGATTCTGCTCGTCAAGGACTTCATCATATATAGACTTTCCAACTTGCTCCATAAGCCTGATGTTGTATCCTCTCCTACGATATTAAACAGAACCTCATTCACCAGACATAAACGAATGGTACTAAGAGATTTCACATCCAGATATTCTCATTCTTCATTCGTCATGGCTGTTGGTTTCTTTGAATTGCCTACCAATGTTTTTTGCAACCCTTTTTGCACCAGCAAATCCCGCATCTCGAGCTTCCAGAGCTCAAAGTTTCTTTTACCACTGAACTTTTCAACTTCAAACTTCGAACTCTGCATCTTAGCCATTTTTTTCTTAAAGAAATGGATCAGAAATTTATAAAACCCAAAGATTATAAAAAACAAGCTTTAGAATATGATGGTTGATCAAATATTACGAGGCTTAAGGAATAAATACAAGATTTAATAATTTAAACCCAAAAACCCTTTAACTTTTTAAAACGTTATAACTCCCACCTTTTAAATATTATATTTAATCCCAAATATAATAAACATTTACTCAATTCAAAAATCCTTTTTTACTTCATCCACCACCCACGTGACTTGACACATTTAAAAAAAAAAAAAGGAAATTTAATTTTGAAAAACCCAAAATTTCACCATACCTTAAATTTTCCAAAAAATAAACCACACGAATATTTTTCTTTGAGGAGATCGATGCTCCTTCTCAATGGGTGGGGGAGCGCTAGCCTTGAAGATCAACGCTCCCTTAGGGTTCATAGGGGAGTGCTAGCAACCCTTGAGTGTGGATGGGGGAGTGTCAGCACTCTATCGTGCATGAACCAGGTGTGCGAATTTATCGAAGTTTTAATTTCATAAGTGTGAGAGCATTGTGTTGGAAGCCAATTCAATTTTTTCAATTGCCCTAAAAGCTGCCTACACCTATTGTCTCTTCAACGTCAAGTTATCGTCACATTCTGCAAATAAATGATATTTTCTTTCCTTGTGACAATTGCAATTTGGTCTTGTTTCAGTTTTCACGACTGAAAGCGTGAAAACTCCTCCATCGTTATTTTAATTATCATGATCTGCTTATCGAAATGTTGATTGGTGCTTACCTTTGGTTTATTGTTAAGTGGCTGGAATGATTTTTAATACTTTGCCCACTTTTACTTTAATTGTGCAACTTGGATTTTATTTGAGTGACAAGGCATTGGGCATGCTAATTCATAAAATTATACTTGATTATATAAGGGTTATGATTGTTTTTGGTTCTTATATGATGTGATCCTTATTATCAAAAGCTCTTTACTTATCGATTTTTGCCAATGCTTTATAAACCTTGATTATACAAAGCGCATATGCAATATATGAATTGGATTTTATATTGAATGGCAATGGTTTGAGGTTTTACAATGGCGCATTGATTTAATTTTGGCTTTCGATTTTATGGTTTGAACCATTATAGGTGCATATTTAAACTATGGGTTTGATTCAACGTTGAACGATCGTGGTTTCAAACTATACATTGGCATTGATATAATTGTCCACCGTTTAAACATTGGGTTGGCCGAATAGTTCGTTTTGGTTATGATTGATTGAACAGGGATGGTACTGCACCATTAATGCTTTGCATGGCGGTGAACTAACCCACCACCTTCACATGCGCATATTCATTCACCTCCCCTTTCATCGTTCTCAACTGTTGGCATAAGCGATTTTTCTCTTGTATGTTATCCAAACCCTACCATGAGCCCAAGCCATGGCGCCAGTCATGAGGGCTGAACCCAATGGCTGCTAGGCATTGTTAATGTTTGATGGTGCTTACAGCGACTTGGAAGAATTCGGATGGCTCTCGTTCATTCGAAAGTTTGATGGTTATAACCCTAGCGTGTCTCGGCAATTTGCGTTAACCTTCGATGGCTGCCGAGCCAAGATTGGGGATGTGCAGTTGGAAATTGATGAGAAATTTCTCAGTCTAGCCACCGGTCTGCCTGCTGTCGGACAGAGATGGTCAAAAAATTGTAAAGTTGAGGATGTCCCGTGGACATTACTCTTTTAGTCAGGAAGAGTGAGATCCTGTGACAAGGGTTTGCCTGCAAACATGCTTAAGCAGTGCTGGCACGACTTGCTAATGGTAATCAAGAAATTCATTACTTGCGAGGGTAGGTATGGTTTCATTTTTCTGTATCACCTTCGGCTACTTATGGTTTTCATGGGCTATGAACTTAACATGCCTTTCTACTTGCATAGGAGTCTGTTTAAAATGTCCAAAAGGTATAA